>JAPMOL011112248.1:0-11192 GCA_029874575.1 Iberochondrostoma lemmingii | reverse complement strand
ATTAAAACAATGCAACTGTTCACTCTCAATTATCATTCCCCCTCCCTGGGTCCCACTTTTATAGCTGTTAAGAGTCACTCTTATAATAAGCCATTGCTTATGTATAATGTTGTTATGGAATTTTATTACTGCAATATCAAGGACGGTCCAACAAACGTAAATAAATAAATCTTATGCAGACATCATGTTGATTGCTATACCACACTCTCGGATTTCCTCCAGCCATTCTCTTGGATATGAATTAAACTGAATGGTTTCATATATCTTGCATCTTTCATCATGATCCTCCCTCTAAACAACAGCAATTTGGCCTAGGACAGCTACCGTGAATTGCAATAATATCCTCTCGTGAGCTCGGGCGACATAAGATCAATCTATCAAGCTGAAATATATGGGTCAAGCCTGGGCTCCTAAACATGTCAGGTCATGGTGTGAGGTCTTGCTTAATCCTTGTGAACTCACTGCTTTCTCTGTTGCTTAATAAAGGGTCTCCCTGAAGAATGAACAGGTACCAGCGAGTAAAAGGCTCCATGCATTCCAACGGACTAAGACAGATCACAAAAGCACAGAGACATGAAAGATCAAGCCCTGACAACCACAGACCTGCAGTGTGTTTCTCTAACCTTTCGTCTTTTGTCTGCAAATAAAGTAGATGTGTGTATATTGTAATTTGATTGAGTAGTCTCATATTTCAATCCCATTCACTTTCTTTGAAGCAGCTGGTCACAGATGTGTGATACAGGAAGTGTCCCTAACAAGCTTTATTGATGAAATTACCTTCACCCAGCTGCCAGGGGTCAAAGTTCAGAGAAAGGCCATACTTATAGATTAAATTAACCTAGTAAGAGAGAAAGGCTGACCTCACAACACAGCCAGGTCTCCACTTCAGAAAGGCTGGCGCTGAATTTGAATTTTGGAGCTTCCCTTCTGAAATGTCAGGCTCTGCTCTGTGTAGTACAGTTTTGTAAATTGAGTACCACATTTAAATCCAAATTAATCCTGACATGCTGATGGTCTTTTCAGCATTCACTTAAGAGCTAACAGCAATGACGCCTGCTTCCAAACATTACAGTTGCTCACCCTGTCATTATGCCATCTCCATTCACTTGTCTCAGACAGAGTTTAATTATCAAAACCCATATTCTCTATTGTGAAAGCATGATCAGCATGATGATGGTTTCTGCTAGTGCATTTAATCTTCATGTTGCTCTTTCAGCTTGTTCACTCATATCCACAATAATAAAAAAAAAGAATCAGGATCCACCACAAAGAGACCTCCAACAGATGCCAGAGGCCAGAAAGTGTGGTCAATGTCTGCAAACAGAAGTAACTTGTATGAGATTGTGGCTGAAGGAGCTAGCAAAAGGGAGAGAGAGGAGGGGCGGGGATATGAAACCCATTATCCTTCCAGCAGAAATACAAGAGTTATGAGAATGAACGCATCTAAAAACAGAGCTAAAATGAATAGGCTGTTAAAGGCAAATGGGGAGTACAATAAAATGCATTAAAGTACTACAGTGAGCAATGGCTCGTCTTACTATTTCTCTCTGCCCCGCGTATGTGCTGAAAGACAGGCTGAATTTTCTAAGAGGAAACAACATACATTGCAAACTCCCTAAAGCCCTGAAGAGAAAGGGGGCAGACCTTGCTGTTATGACTGAAATCCCTAGACTGTCCCCAGGCCAAGCTGGAGGTGATGGGAAACTACACACAGGTATTGAAAAAGTACACACACACATTCTCACTACTGGCGCCTGAATCATCTCTAAGGTATTAGTTGCTACCAAACACCTGAGGTAAATAAAAGTAGAAAAAAGAAAAACTAAGAATAAACCAGACTTCAAAAATTCTAAACCAACAGAGCTATGTCAGACAGAGCCAGAAGAAATGTCCCAACGCTCCTCCTGGGACCTCTGATCCACCTCAACGTATTGTGCTCATGACCAAACCCATGTGCAACTCATCAAAAGGCAAAAATATGTAACATTATAATATCATTAACAAATTTTTCAGCCTAAATAGCGAAATACACAATCCCCATAATATCAGTGCATAATGATAGAACTTCACAATTATTATAAAAGGGATAGTTCACCCAAAAATGAAATTTGGATCATCATTATATACCGGTATTCATTTCATTCAAAACAAGGACTGTTTATAGTGACTATTTACCGTCAAGCTCTACCAAAGATAAAAAAAAAAAACACCCTAAAAGTAAAGAGCATATCAGAGCATAGCATTCTACTACATCCAGCCCGCATCTACATCCAGATTTAAAAAATAAAGCTTTGAAATAACTGATGGCAAAATGGTACTTTATATTAATTAAACATGATGTGCTGTTTTGGATGATGATCTTGAGTAGGACGTGACTTGGGTCTGTCTCTCAATCTCACACAATAGTCGAACAGCTTCAGAAGACATTCAATTTAGCACAAATATGAACTAGCCTATTTATGGTGGGCTTCTGCTAAAAAGATTCCGAAAAAAAATTTATTTTTAAAAAAACTTTTGTGTTTTCTGCAAAAAATACAGGTTTGGAACAGCTAATAAAAATAGCATTTTCATTTTTAGGTGAATTAATCTAATAAAACAACCTTCATGTCAGACACCAGAAGTAATCTAGCATTATTCTCAAAATACACAAGAGCTAATTTGAAGTGAACTCATCCCTTGAGAGGGATCAAATCCTTTGCATTCCACAGACAAATAAAACATTCATGGGAATGTGATGTAAGCAATTATGATTTGAGAGAGAGGAAAAGCATCTCTCTGTGTGGCTGACACAAACAGTACTGACACTTGGGCCTTACTTGTTATTGCACATTCTTTGCATGTACAATGCCTAAGCGCTTGCAGAGTAACATTCTTTTCGGAAACACTTGTCTATTAACTAACGCCTAAGGCTGTCCTTCCAAAATTGACCAGTACAATGGGTGTTTATGAGTGATGCCTGCTCGAACACAAGAACCTGATTATGAAAAAGGCCTTCTGCACTAAAATGAGGAACATGTGAGGCATGCAGAACAGCAGAAGCTTCAGTATCGATGGACATCCACCACAAACAGCCCACATAATCACTTCATCCTGATTTAATGGAGGTAGTAAATTAACAACCACTGTGTATCAAAGCACACCGTGACCTTTGCTGCGTATAAATCACAGCTTCCATTGTGCTGCCAGATCTCCCTTTCAAACAATTTGTCACAACGTAATACCACACAAAACCCTACCATGCTGGGGAAGCTATATGGTTGTGGGAGGATGAAAGGTCTGCCTCAGCAAATAGCAGCTAAAACAAAAGCCTACAAGTGCGAGGTGAAACAACTATACAGTGAATTACGTGTGGCGCATTCGCATGGGATAATTTATTGACTTATCTCCCGGAAATTATGTCAACAGGCTATTGCCTGGAAATGTCTTGTCGGTATAAGTCTAGTTGTATGATATAGCCTATCATGAACATCCATCTCCATCTAATCATTCTTTTTGTTTTCGCTTTTCAAACGATTTTCAGCTTTCTCTTTCTTCAAATTACAGTTGTATGGTGTAGGTATAACGATATGACCAAGCACCCAAAATACTATCAAAACACTCCAATACAGCCTCCATTATTCGCAAAAGATGGATAAAAAGGCGCACAGGAAACAAAAACCTTGAAAAAATTATATATGGCCCCACCAAATCAGGACACAGGACTAATATTATCACAGGACCTCTGTGTTCGGCGAAAAATGGTAGGTCATTTGCGGGGGAATTTTTACTTTACAAATTACAAACATGGTCGATTCGCACGGGATTAAGATCACAAACAACCTACGCAATTATTACAAATGACTAGAGGTCACCAGGTAATACTTATCAAGTGCGACTAGGGCTAAAGGCTGTGATTAAGTTAAAGGAAACCAATTATGCCCCTTTTCACAAGATGTAAAATAAGTCTCTGATGTCCCCAGAGTGTGTATGTGAAGTTTTAACTCAAAATACCCAACAGATAACTTTTTACAGCATGTTTAAATTGTCACTTTTTGGGGCTCAGAAAAACCCACCATTTTAGTGTGTATCGATTTAAATGCAAATGAGCTGCTGCTGCCGGCACAGGGGGCGGAGCCTCACAAGCTCCACTCAGAGCCAGGACAATCTCATCTGATTTTACATTTACATTTATGCATTTGGCAGACAATTTTATCCAAAGCGACTTACATTGCATTTCAAGGTACACATTTACATTCTTATCAATTCTTGCTTTCCCTGGGAATTGAACCCATGACCTAACGCTCTACTGTTTGAGCTACAGGAAAGATAATGTCAAAACAGAAACTCTCAGTAGCGGTGTCGACCCGGAGTCGGACAATAATGCCAACAGAGTCAGAGTATATGCTGTATGGAAATAGAACAGGTATAGTCTTTAATTACAGTTATAACTCATTTTTCATCTTGCTTTTATCCACTATTAGTACAAGCCTGTTGTAGCGGACCGCGTCCGAATGATGGCCAAAAATATACTGATGAGTTCAATGAAGTTTATTATTGTAACTGACACACAAAAGATGAAGCGTTAGTTTTACTCCAGAGAGTTACTGTAAGAGCTGAATAAACATAAGCCTTAATAAACAAATAAGACGTGCACATTAAAGTCTTGTCTATAAACTGTCTCTCTATTTCATTATCATCAACATACACAGCGAAGTACAAAAAACACTCGTTACAACTAACAGTAAACAAATATATTTACATTACACACCTTTTCAGTAGGTGCTTAATAAGTTGGTAAACTTTATATCCGTAAAACGACTCAATGAGCTGTCATAAAGTGCGCGCTCTCACTTTCATTTCTGCCGTGATCAGTAACGTTAGGCCAATCGCTCCGGAGACTGTAAGCTGATCCATCATCCTCGAGTAACAACGAGGGTAAATGAAGACTGCTATGTTTATCTTTACATCCAACAACAAAACACGTCAATCGCTTAGGAGACGTTCTTGTCTACAGCTGCTCCGGCATTGAAACAATGGTGGACTGTGTTTAGCTCACTCAGAGCGGGTCTAAGCTAAAACTGCAGTGTCAATCAACAGTCAAGGGAGGGGCTTGTGCAAAAGTACGTCACACTGCCCAGAATCTGAGAACGGCTTGTTCTGATTATGATGCTTATGATTTCTGGGCATTTTAAAAAAAGCACTGGGTGGATTTTTATCATTATAGGGTGGTTGTACACACTGCCAACACACATTTATGTTCAAAAGCCATGTAAAAGTGAATTTTGCATAATAGGTGCCCTTTCAATTTATATATGTGCTGCGGGTTTCAGGATAATAATGTGCATTTGTAAACACATAGCCTAAAAAGTCTGACGCCCTTTGTGTTTATATGCATATCTCAAATAAAAATCCAACATTGCAGATATTAACTACTGAAATGCACAACTAACACCAGTGCTGTAGATTTGTATAACAGGTTATAACACTCTATAGTATTTTGTAAATAAAATTCTCCCCAAGTGAACACCAACACAGAAGAATACATCAATATGTTTCTACATATCATATGCCAAGTGTTGTTCAAAATAAAAGTTTACCCTTGCTCTGAGGTCGCATGTTTTGATGTCCACGTGTTCTTGTACAAGAAATGACAGTGGCTGTAGCATTTCGTTAACTTCCCAAAAGTATTTGCCAGCTACCCATAAATCTGTAAAACACTGCAGTAAGCTGCAAGACCATGGTGCTAAATTCAGTCCAGAACCCCAGATTTAGAAGCAAAAATATCAAATTAGCTTAATTTAGTATTTGTTTTTTACCATTTTTTTAATTTACAGAATTTTACAACAGTAGGCACCAATGCAAATCTCAAATCACACCACATGTAAACTATATGACATATAGGAGTTATTCTCTATTCAGTAATACTGTCGAGACATGCTGCTAAAGAGATGAGAGACACAGTGGGCCGCATGTTCAAACCTCTCAAAACAGTCAACACTTACATCATGATTCTCTGCATAGTCACATTTACTGGTAGGAACTGCTGTTGCCACACATTCCTTCACAAAGACCACTGGCTGAAAGCCACATTCCTGAAACCCACGAAGAACTTGCTGCTTTTCCTGGTTTATGTTTACAGAGATAAGAGCCTTGGCCCTCCCTTAACATTAACCTTTAAACTCTGCACAGCCTTAGATACTTGCGTTCAAACGACCAGGCTTATACATACACAGTATGCACAGTACTTCAATAGGATGTTCACCTATAAATGCCTACATGACATTATCTAAGGAAAGTTTAAAAGACACCTGTGCGCAGTGCATCCAACTGTTTGCTGTTTGTGAGACCCTAAAAAATACTTGAGACTTTACGTGTGTGCAGTTATACATAATATTTTAAACTATGATAATGACACTATAAAACATAACAAAAGGTTTAGCTTAATAAACCCATTTTCGATTAATCGATTACAGTTCAATAAGTGATTGCTCAGACACGCCAAAATGCTCGACAACGACCCCTGTTGGTAAGAATCAGAGTAGCAACCTATGAGAACAATACTGCACATTCTCCATTCTCCTGCTGTCAATACTACCATCAATCCTCCCTTCAAAGGTGACAAGGATTAAAAATACAGCCATTAAAAACACAGACATAAACATTAACTTACCTGTGACATCTGAGGCCTGAAGTTGATCTGCTTTAGGTCCACGGATCCAGGAGACAGATTGTGCAGGATCTGGCACAGGAGCACCCCATCTCTGAGCGCCTGGGCCAGGTCGAACACGACCGCTGAGGGCCAAACAACCCGGTGGTTCGGGGGCAAAACCTTACAGTCTATCAACCAGCGACCGCACTGCCTCCACTCCTCCATATTGACAGAAATGAAGCAGAATAATGGCAAAATCTCGCAGCCTGGCGCACGCAAAAAAAAAATAATAATAAAAGTGTCAAGATAAAGCTGACGTAAAATTATCCCAGTTCCTCTCTGCAGTCCAAAGGGCACTAAACTGCCTTAGGGCAAATATATGGAAATGTTTTTTCCCGGGATACACGCTTAACAACTTTTTTAACGAATTAAATCCAGCTGGTTTGAGACGGAGTGCTACTAACAGCTCGGCATGATGCAATAGAGCTATTTTTATTTCACTTATTGAGCTAAATTATGGGTAAACTCAAATAAATGATTAAAGTAAAGAGCTAATAGACGATTGAGATGTGTTTTCCCCTCAGAGAATCAGTCGAGTTTCCTCTTCTTCATCATGGACTGACATATTTGGCTCTGCAAACGCGTCCTGTCACAGCAAAAAAATGTGTCTCCCAGGACAACAATAGATATTTTCCTTAACAAGAAATGCTGGGAAAGCCTGCAAAAGCAGCTGCTACACGCAATTTCGGACGGTTTATCAAAGTTCTACCGTTAAATGAAGGAATAAATCCATGGTTTTCAGTCTTCAGTAGATAGCTCCACAAAAGCTCTCGCGCACCAGGCGGGATGTGATCTAAATAACGTCCAACTCCAGACAGAATTCGGTCCAAACTTGTTTTTAAAACTTCTTGAGTAAAATATCACAACGCTCTGTGAAACGCACAAACTCTGGCGTATTTGACGCGAAAACTGTTGTCCGTCCCGCTCCTTTTGCTTCCACGGATAGAGGAACGCCGCGAGGGCTTGCTGCCGGACATTCGTCCGTTGAGTCGCGATGGTTTTTCGATGGTTTCTCAGTTCATCTCAGTGTAGATGGTTGGAGTGTTTTGATTTCTCCGCTCGCGTGAAGTGTGAACGCGTGAGCGCGCGCAGAAGCAGGAGAAAGGGCGCGCGGTGGTGAGATCGCATCTGGGTTCCGGTCGCGCTCGTTCACGTGTGAGGAGGAGGAGAGGGTCGGTCTCACTAAATTAGCCTCTTTTTTATCATCTAGGAAATTCTAGAGACATCACAATAAATACGAGCATGTAAATAAAATGTATATTTAGCTTGCCATTATCACGAAACTCACCGGTCGAGCAACATCTTGTATCAACTTTTTTATTTTTTTATTACTGGCTGACTGTTATTCACTTGAGTTGAAATGTTGATTTGATTTTCTTGTATATTATGTTAAAGCTAAAACTATTTAAAATGATAAATACATTATAAATTAAATTATCTTAACAATTGTTATAGAGATTCGTATATTTTTTTTTATCACTATGCAATCCATGTTACTTTGTCAATGGACAGGTTTGTTAAGTATTTAGGATTTCCTGGGAGACTTCTATCATGAAATGTAGTCTTGATCAGCTTAATATGTGTGTCAAGTAATTTATATATACATTTCCACTTTTAATTCCTTAAAATACAGTATCAACATAGTAAAGTCTCACTCCATTTTATAGGGCCCTTCGATTCACCTCAGTGAAAGTATTTACATAGATGACGAGACATGTATGTCTAGATGGAAACTTTCTGTAGTGTGACTATTTTACCCTGGGTCCAATAGGAAAAATCGAAAATTAAAGCACATTCAGCATATGAAAGATGGCTTTTTGGGTCAGATGTGAGTAGCTGTCACAATACTAAAAGCATTTATCCATCTTGGTCTCTCTCTGCAGTATTGCGTTAGTGGGCACCATGTTCTTAAACACTGCAGCAACAAGGTCACATGTTCCTCCCCTCAGAAAGTAACTATAACCCGATACATGCGTGTGTAACTGAATAAATGATTGGGCCAGTATCACTCCTGTTTTTCCCCATTACTTTTTTCTATTATTATAAAACTTCTGTTAGCATAATATGTAAAAAATA
Source organism: Iberochondrostoma lemmingii (assembly GCA_029874575.1). Lineage (NCBI taxonomy): Eukaryota > Metazoa > Chordata > Actinopteri > Cypriniformes > Leuciscidae > Iberochondrostoma > Iberochondrostoma lemmingii. Next base: position 2,428 of record JAPMOL011112248.1, on the reverse strand, counting down.
AATAAAAATTACAATAATCCTCTTGTAACCATACCAGGCATAAGCAACTCCAGGAGAAATGGAACATCATTCCCATCTAGTGGTCAAAAGCGGTACTTCAGTGGTCCTGTCCTCAAACGGTGAAAAAAGATGACTGGTTTTACCAATTCTTGAAACTAATCAAATTATGAAAACATAAATTATTCATATCATAGTTCAGATGGTAGCAAACTGACAAAACTGCAAAAAGGCATGTCCACAAAAAAAAAAACAAATGAGCAAAAATTGAAAGTAAACACAAAATAAAGGCATTTTGTCATTTATTTTATGAAAAAAAATTGTTTTACCCCGGTGTACAAGACATTCCAATTACATCAAATGTTAGCTTCTACTACTGCCTCCAACTCAACATCTCAAACCTCTGGCCCGTATCGCAATAAACAAGCCTAAATCTACTCACACTGTATTCTTGAATTTGTTGACTGACATTTACATAAGTATAACTATAAACAGCTCAAAAAAATATGTATAAGAAAAATACAATAAATCAGCATGCATGTCAAAGATAAAAAGCAAACTTTTTGTTTTAAATATAAAAAGAACTTTCTTTTCAAACAGGGCCTAAAATGAAATTAGTTTGTGAATATATATAATTTTTTTCATCTATATAGTCATATATTTTTTTCTTTTCAGTCTGTATCTAAATGAAAACATTAAAAGAAACTGGATAGGATTTTTGTATCAGACACTCAGAAGTGATTCAGGGAAGTGTTGCAGTCATGCGCACCCAAACAACAGACAACAACGAAACCATGAATACCATAACTACAATTAAAAAATAATTGATTTGACTACATCTATTAGTGTTTTAATTAGTCTGAAAGAAACATGTCCTTCATGAATTTTGGCTCTGTCAAAATTACAAAATTAAATGTTTTTGCAACGGGTTAAAAAGACTTCTTAACAGCTGCCCATAAACCAAATGTGTCAGAAAATTAAACAAACACCAGATCCCTTTACAATACTTTCAACTGTTTAAAAAAAAAAAAAAAAAAGTGAGAGAGGACATTACAATATCTTACAAACACATCCGAAAATAATCAAACGCATTGTTGGATAGAAAAGCAATCCACATGAGGAATAGCTAGAAAACTTCTAAGGGAAAACAACTCATTCAAAACCCAAATGATTGGAACTGTGTACTATTTATAAGATCTACTGTCGACTTACATTCATGAATCAATTTTGTAAGAGCATGAGAAGAGGAAGACTCTGTGATTTAACTATCATTGTCAAAACAGTAAGAAATGCATCGTCATTTGATTTATAACAATATGGCAGTAAAGATCAAGATACAGATAACATTTACTGCTTCCTGGTGTCAGTATCCACATGACCAACACACCCAGTCTCAGTCAAAGTTATCTGATGTACAAATGCCAGTCAGAGGTGAAACTATTTGGAACTCAGTATATTTATTGCTGACCAAGACGTTTAATAAAACAGGAAGTCCGCAAGTCCAGCTGACTGAATTACATGTTCACGTCATAGCAAAGCATCTGAAGAAAACCATCAAATCTATTTGATTCCCATGAAAATATTTTTCTCTACCATACAATATATTAGCTGGAGAGTATGAGATTGTTGTATAATTGTTCTACAGCTATAATAATGGCCAAATTAACTTTAAAGAGCTAGTTATGCTAATTAAAGCAATTTGTTCCCCATACCATTTAAAAGATTTGTGACTGTTGGGAAAGGCATGATTTTCAGACACTTTTTAGTTTATGAGAGGACATTAATATAAGGAACAAATAATCAAAAGAAAATAAAAAAAAAAAAATCAATAATGGCACAGCGCCCAATGGGGAAATATCAGGCCACAGCAAAAAACAAAACAAAAAAAAACACCAATAAATACAACAGACTGGTGCAAAAGTCAACTCAGGAGAGAAGAATGTGAGCTTTCTGTTTTCCGCACTCTCTGGTGAGATGGGATGGCTTAAGTTTGCAATGGCAACATACAACATTACCAGGACGCCAAAGAAGAGAACTGGAACTGAAAAGTATGCTTCAAGACTTCCTCTCGTTGAAGATTGACATTTGGACATCCCTTTCAGAGTCAGTGGAAATAAAAAGCAATTTATTAGTTTGCTTTTTTATCTGTAATTTTCTTCATGACATTTCCAAAAGAAAAATGTTCTGACATGATGCATTTTTATTGTCTCTTTTCTTATAAAAAGTCTCAGAGGAGAAATAACCTTGACTGCATACAATGTTTGTTTTTTTAAAATAAAAAAGTAAATAAAAAGTGTTCAGTCGGAGTCACTGCTGTCTGAAGTGGAGCCACTGGAGCTGCTGCTGCCCGAGTCTGAGGAACTGCTGCTGCCGCTGAGCCGAGACGGGCCTGAGCCTCCTTTCTCTGAGACCAAAGAGACAAACACAAAGG
>JAPMOL011112030.1:0-10933 GCA_029874575.1 Iberochondrostoma lemmingii | reverse complement strand
TCTAAAATAATTTCACATTTCTACTAAATAAATGACCCAATTTAAATACACATTCATCTTTCCAGCGGTGAAATATCCCTTTAATTCTAAACGGCAGATGGGAGTTAATCTGGCAGTCATACCTGGTTCTTCACAGAACTGACCGCCCCGTGATCCCTCCAGTCCCAGCTGTCAGGAGCGGCCTTGCTGGACGGGGTCGCTGGCTTCATCTCCTTCTTCAAACTCCACTGACTCAGCATTGGGTTCAGGTACATCATTCTGAACTCATCCTCTACATACATCGATGTGATTAGTACATTATAGAGAGACTTGAACGTGTGTGTGTTTTTGGGACAACAGGAATGCACATCTGAATTATAAAAATGTTGACCTTGTCACTCTAAAATTGGCCACTCCTCACTAATTGGTATTTTCCTGAGCAATAAATTATCATCTAAAAATCCATAAACATACCTGTGAGGTCACTGAACTTGGTGACCCCGTACTCAGCTGACCCCTGTTCCAGGGATTGCAGTGTTTGTGCCGTTTTCATATTCTCCTGGAAAATGCGCAAACGCTTCTCTGCCTCTGTGGAGTTTAGTGGACCAGTGGTTAATTAAGCACTTTTAATTGCGTATATGCAATACAAATAGAGATTAACTGACATACTAGTATAGAAAACTTATCAGTTTACATTATGGTATCCATTTGATAGGCATTATACATTAATATAACTACAAATCACTTTAATATACATAAATATAACTACAAATCACTTTAATATTACTATTTATGAGTATCTATTTCACTGTAAACTGTACAGGTGTGACAAATTCATTGTAATCTAAAAGTACATTGCCGTTCAAAGGTTTGGGGTCTGTACGATTTTTGAAAGTCTCTTAGTCTCACTAAGCCTTCATTTATGTGATCAAAAATACAGAAAAAAAAACGTTAATATTATGAAATATTATTATAAATTATCATTAACTATTTTCTATTGTAATATATTTTAAAATGTAATGTATTCCTGTGATCAAAGCTGAATTCCCAGCATCATTACCGCAGACTTGAGTGTCACATGATTCTTAAGAAATCATTCTAATATGCTGATTTGCTGCTCAATAAATATTTGTTATTAACAATGTTGAAAACAGTTTTGCTGCTTCATATTTTTGGGTAAACCCTGATACATTTTTCAGGATTCTGTGATGAATAGAAAGTTCAAAAGAACAGCATTTATTTGAAATAGAAATCTTTTGTGAAATTATAAATGTCTTTACTGTCACTACTGCATCCTTGCTCAATACATTTTTTTTTTTAAAACCTACTGATCCCAAACTTTTGAATGGAAGTTCATATTTTTGTCTTACCTTCTTGGGAGCTGTATGTTCGGTTGTATGTGATTATAAAGTTTTTAAACTGGGCCAAAAGCTCCACAGTTTCCTGAAAACGGCAAACAAAACAAAAAAGTTATGCATCACGAAAAGCGCACAAAATGTTTAATTAACTGTTGCAAATATTTTATGGCATATATATTAAGTGTACACTGCATTACCTTCATGGGTTTGCCATGGGTTAGGGGTACAGATGCAACCTTTTTGAGCTCCTTGGAAACTAAGACATAAACAATATCAAAGTAACTACAAATGCATGTTGGGTAGAAAACCATTAAAAGTGGATGTATGATAAAAAATAACTTTAATTCCTGTCTTAAAACATAATAATGAGTATGCATGTCTGTTTTACACCACAGCAGTGTATCATGTGATGAAGATGATTCGGACAGATCTGCCATCTGTCCCAGGCTACTGACCCTCAGGCTCGCATTTCTGTTTAAGCAGGGTGGATTTACTTTCCCAGGGAATGTCCCAAACCTCAAACAAACAAACCTCCGTCTGTGGAGAGACAGAGAATGGGTATGGTTTAGGAGAGAGAATGTGTATAGTAAATTTACAATGGGCAAGCTCAGCTTCTGCCAAAGTGTTGCTGTTTTGCTAATTGTTTTAGTATTTGAATGAACAAAAGCATGGGGTCATCATACTGGATTTGTGCTAATGAATGGAATTGCACATTTTGTACATTAAATAAAAATCGCATGCATGCTAATAATGAACATACAAAAAAAATACCACCTTAAATGGGGTCATGCAGTGCATTTTGACTATTAAGAGTTTGCCATTACAGACTCTGAGTAGTGACGTTTTATATGGATTAAGGATTAGTGTTTGCTAACCTTCTGTTTGTGGGGCTCTGGGAAAAATTCGCAGGTGTCCACAGTGCTCAGCTCTAGGGATTTCTTACACTGAGTGCTTCCAATCTCTACCATAATACTGTACCGTATACCTTTCACCAGCTGTGGAAGACAGAACAGAAATTAAAGACACAAATCACTCTTTATGAATAAGGGAATAACTATGGCTCTGTCATATCAAACTTCTATAAAGATATTTGTGTAGCACTTTTTAATTTACTAACACAAACTAACAATGTGCAATATATTTTAACAGCAACTTTTGCTATTGTTAGTTAATACAAATGTTCATGTTAGTTTACAGTGTTAACAGATACAATGTTAACATATGCAATTTCTGATGATAAAAATGTAGTAGGAAATGTTGAGATTAACGTAAGACAAATAAATGCAGAAGTACTGTTCATTCTTTGTTCATGTTAACCAATGCATTTACCGAAATCTGAATACATTGGTAACATATTTCAGTAAAGATTATATATTTACTTGATAACGATTACTTTTTAATAATAATTTATGTGAACTAAATACATACATTAGTTACACACAACAATTATATCACAAACTGCAAGTATCTGTGGTATTTATACAACACTGGGCTTTAAACGACCTTTAAATATACCGTCCTACAAACAATGGTAAATGTTCATAAGTGCGCAGCTTTCCTTTTATCTACTCTGTAATAAACTGCTGCGCAAAAGGCGCGCAGTGTTGTGCTGCTTAAATCCGCTCAACACTGTTATGTATGAGGCCTCTGCGCACGCTCTGCGCTTGTTTACGTCTAATCACATGAATGCGGTAAAAATAACTCCTTATAATAAACTTCATGTCCAGTATCGGAATAACGAATAGTCGTCATAAATGAAACATGAACCATGATAATACAAACAATTATTATATTCTGTCTACAGTTATATTGTATGCAGAATTAATGGTTTTGAATCCGTTAAAAACCTTGTATATATTAGAAATTTCAAACGGATGATTTATAATTTTACCTGTTTGCTGGCCGACAGGATTTTGCTAACACGGCGTATATGCATCGCGTTGGAGCCCATATTATATCGTTCCTCGGCAAATTTCACTGCTTTCATAACCCCCGGGTCAGACTCCGACAGACGGACCGGGGACCCCGGTGCTCCGATAACCGGACGATCTGGGCCATCTTCTGTACCCAGAACCAAAGCGACCAGCACGCAGCAGGCGATTACGGGGTAACCGCGGACAAAGGACATGTTGTCGAGCTCTCGGAACAGAAAGCTGCGGCGTAAGATCAGGCTTTTGTTTTGAGAATGAGATCGTAAGCCCGCAGTGTTTTGTTGCTCCACACGTCAGTTCAGTCTGCGAGCCGCCCCGCACAAAGATGGAAGACTGATGATGTGATGCCCCTCTCTGTGTCTGGGCGGGGCATATTTCTTTAAAAGCTTAATAATAATAATAAATAGTTTGCTTGTGATTTATAATAAGACGACAACTATTGGTAACAAAGGAAAACAAATTTTTTCAAGATGGTGGGAGGTAACGGTTGTATTTCCAACAAACAATATTTTTTATTTATTTAATCTATATTTAAATAATGTTTAATCGATAATTCACTCTTCAAAAAACATTAAATCAATGCAGTCACTCCCACTAGACGGCGTAGGTAACGTTAGGATACATAAAACTCAGCAAATATAAAACATTCTTTACTGCCCCCTGTTGGTCAATGGATGGATGGATGGGTTCATTAATGGCTGCTTGCATTATCGAAACGAGAAGTTCAGCAACGAAAGCTTATAAGGAGTTTAAAAAATAGTTTTCGTACAGGTAAATAATCCAAGAAGAATTAACGTTATACGAAACAAATGTAACTGCTGTAGCCCATATATCTTATAGCTGTATTTGTGAATGACAATATCACAACAAGAGAAAAAATGGATTGTAAACCTCGAGGGAGAAGAGGAAGAGGAGGGCGAGGAAACCGAAATGAAGAGGTGGGCGGGGGGGATAAACGATAATTAATTCGTATTACGCCATTATGTCTATGCACTGTAATGAATTTGTTATGTCTGTTTTGCGTGTCTTTCAGAGTAGAGATGTGCGCCTGTCTAAATCTCTAACTTATGTATTACGCCATGGTGCCAATAAGATGGGGTTTAAGATGAACTCGGGTGAGAAGTGATATCCACAAACTATATGATTCTCAACACTTCGTCTGCTTACAAAATTTTTATTAAGGTATTGTGTGGAATGAAGTTCTTGTGGAGGATTATTCCTGTTAATATTGGACTAGACAGCAAATGATTCATTCACTTAGCACATGTTTTGGATTCAGTTTTTTATACATTTTTTTTATCATCCCTGTTGTCTGTCAGTAATTCTTATGTGACCTTGTCCTCAGATGGCTTTGTATTTGTGGAGGAACTTCTCGCACATCAGCAGTTCCGGTCATTTTCCGTGGAGGATGTGGAGCGAGTGGTGGCCACCGATGACAAACAGCGATTCAAGCTTTGCAACCACACTGAGAATGGTCGTCTTCAGATACGAGCCAATCAGGGTCACTCAGTGCAAGTCAGTGTAGTTCAGAAGTCACGTAAAGTCTACAGTCTTAATTTAAGATATATAGGTTTAAAGTAGTCAAGTAAGTAGACATCAGAAAATGGGTACACTGGTCCACAAAGGCATGGACATGGTCAGCAACCATAAATAACATTTAAATGATGCACAATTGGCACTAAAGGGTCTAAAGTGTGACAATAAAATATCCCCCCACACCAAAGGGTTTATGCCCAACATTACATGAATAAACAGGAAAACGGGTCTCTGTCGGAGAAAGTGTTAACGGCAGTACTTCTGAGTGCTATATCTATGGACTTTTAAGGTAATCAGCTAACCTAGCTAGTTGTTTTTATTGTTTCTGTTTGATTTAAGTCCTCCTTTGAGGGTATCTTGAGTATATATTTGTTCCTGTTTTACAGAATACGGAAGTTTGTTGCACATAACCCCCATTACACCACCCCCACCAGCCTGAACCGTTTATACAAGGCAGGATGAATCCATGCTTTCATGTTGTTTACGTCAAATTCTGACCCTACCATCTGAATGTCGCAGCAGAAATTCAGACTCATCAGACCAGGCAATGTTTTTCCAATATTCGACTGTCCACTCTAAGTGAGCCCGTGTAAATTGCCTCAGTTTGCTGTTCTTAGTTAACAGGATTGGCACTGGTGTGTCGTCTGCAGCTGTTGTTCATCTGCTTCAAGGTACGACAGTCGTCAAGATCTCAAGATACGACTTGAGATGCTCTTCTGCAGACCTCGGTTGTAACGAGTTACTGTTGCCTTTCTATCAGCTTGAACCAGTCTGGCCATTCTCCTCTGATCTCTGGCATCAACAAGGCATTTTCACCCACAGAACTGCAGCTCACTGGATATTTCTGAGACCATTCTCTGTAAACCCTAGAGATGGTTGTGTGTGAAAATCCCAGTGGATCAGCAGTTTCTGAAATACTCATACCAGCCCGTCTGGCACCAACAACAATGCCATGTTCAAAGTCACTTAAATTACATTTCTTCCCCATTCTGATGCTCAGTTTGAACTTCAGTGGATCGCCTTGACCATGTCTACTGGCCTAAATGCATTGAGCTGCTGCCATGTGATTAGCTGATTAGATATTTGCATTAACAAGCAGTTGAACAGGTGTACCTATTCAGGTGTATGTATATATAATTTGTGATATACTAACTTAGTTTATTCACTGAAAAGTGTAAAATAAATAAATGTAATGTAAATCTTACATATTCTTTAAATTAAAAAAACACAATGCAAATTGTGTGATTTATGTATTCATTTAACTTATCATAGAATGTGTCTCTTTAAGGTTAAAGATCTGGAGTTGAGAAAGGTTGCACTTGATGATCCGGACTATCCAAGAGAAGCTGTTCATGGCTCATACATGAAACACTGGCCCTCTATACGCAGTCAAGGTCTCAGCAGAATGACCAGAACTCACATACACCTGGCACCTGGGCTACCTGGAGAGGGCGAAGTCATCAGTGGTGAGTGACATGCAGTGCAGTGCAGATTATTTTCTAGAGATCTATATTTCATGTGAGTATTTAGGCATGCATTCATGCACAACAGATTAGGATAGCTAAAGGCAGTCCAGACCAAGATGTGTTTACAGAAGCATGCAATTCACCTTATATGTAATTCAGTTCATTTACAGTTCAATGACATCTTTTCTGTTTATAGGTATGAGACAGAGTTGTGAGTTGGCTGTGTATATTGATGTTGCGAAAGCTATGTCAGGTATTAAGAAATAATTTTTAAAACCAGTATAAAGATAATATACATTTAAGAATTATAGCGCAGAAGTCCTAATGATCACTCTCCCCTCTGGTTGGTCTTCAGATGGGATTGAGTTCTTCTGGTCCGAGAACGGTGTGCTTTTGACCTCCGGAGATGCTGCTGGGTTTTTAGCACCACGCTATTTCTCTCGAGTGCAAAGACTAAAACCCTCACGTGAGTCACTGTCACAACCAGATCATAAACTTAGTTAACTCCTAGAGACCGATTAATTTTCTTTCCATGTACTGTAATTAAAAAAAAATGCATTTGAATGCATTTTCTTTTTTTCTTACAGCTTGTGAAATTGAACTACATTAGCTGTTGGAGAAGATCTCTTTCTGACTATAAAACCAAAAATTGGAGATGTTCATTTGGCCCATCTAAATAAAGACAACAAAATGTTTCATTTGCACAATCAGGCTACATTAATTATTATCAGGGTTGATTAGACCCCAGAATCAATAGAAATAAAACTGGATTCTGATCAAATGAACAACTCCCACAGATGACTTTGGAAAGGATTCATGGGAAGATGTGTACATGTTGGTCTTTTTATTTGTGACTTTTACCTCTGGTAAAACTGCTGTGCAGTTGAACAATGGTTAGCGAATATGTTTGTTTATTCTATTAGATTGAGTCATAATGTTCATGCAGGAAATTAACAAATAAGGAAACCGTGTTGGTGCAGTGTTAAATTAATTCATTGAAATATGCTATTTATTACATATTTTTAGGTTATTTTTTTTTTTTTTTCAGGTGTCTTTGCAAAATTTTAGCTTTAGAATTTTAGAAAGTTTGCAGCATATCTGATATCACACATATCTGTGTGTGTGATGTTTTGCATACAAATTGTCAAGTGACATCCTAAGCCTGTTTTATTTGTGGGGCAGTCACAAAAATAGAATATCGAAATACTCTGACCTCAAGATAGAGATGTGTCATGTTACTGCAGGGGGATTTCTGCTATCATATTTATGTACATTGCGCTAGACAGAGACAGGCAAAGATGTTTTTTATTAAATGTTTTTGTGTTGTCTTATTAAAATTACTACAGTTTTCTGTGAACTAGAGTCATGCTGGCTTTCAGTTGACTTTTTAGACACAACTACTAGAAATTGCTGCTTAGCGAAACTATTTCTATTCTAACCAAGTTTTGTAAAAGCTCACAACCATTCAGTCAAAGATATTAAATATCAGGTGGCTTCATGAGATGCAAGTCTCTAGCTTTAATTCATGGTCATTGAGAATTGTGTTTTGACTGTCCATCAGATGATCAAATACCTATTCTTGGTACTGTCAAGCTGCTTCTATCAGTAGTGTTGTGTGAACACTAAATCCCTGCATTGCAGAAGTCCTCAGCATTCTTTCACTATAAGGTGGTGGACTAGTTTATAACCACATGAAACAAGTGTACTTTGATGCTCTGAACAATAGGCACAAAAAGTGGAAAGGAGAAGATAGCTTATGTCACAAGTTCAAGTGGTCACTAGGTTAAAGGAGGTTAAAAGTGGTCACTTATTTTTAAGCTCAAAGCAATTATTTATGCTGTATTTCTCTTTTATAAGGCTCTTTAGATGAAAGTGTCGGAAGGAAGATTTTTCAAGAGCTGGATGTTGCAATCAAATACTACAGAAAGTTCAGTTGGTGAATATTTTGTAAAGTTGCCATTTTCTGTCCTCTGTGTGTCTCTAGGCAGCCTCTCAAAGCAAAGTTTCCCCTAATAGAAGAGGTCTAAAATTAGTGAGCCTCTATGACTGTCTTGGCCTAGTGTGTCAGATTCCTATCTATTCCATCGCAGCACCTGCTCCTAGCTGTAACACCCTATTAAGCTTGGCAGAGATATGAACCTATGTCCAAGCATGATTAAAAAAGCTTCAGGTCAGGTTCGTGTCCTTTTTCTGTGTATGCTTGTGTCTCTTTTAAAAAAAAAAGAAAAGTGGTGTCAATTAATGTTTGAAATAACCAGGCTCCGTGAGCTCAGACAGGGCTATGGGTACAGGAGTCGGGTTTTTTTTGGGGGGGCTTCGCTTGAGGGGCTGGACATATCTGTGCACTGAGTGGCCTGTTACGATGAAGGGTCAGTTTGGCACTCGGAAAACTGGATCCCCCTGTTGGAGCCTCATTCACAGCCCATGGTACAGTGCATAACTGTCCCTTGTAGATGTTCTCTGGAGGGACTGTTCCATTCAAACTCGCCATATGGACAGAAAACACCAGAAAAGGCAAGTTCAGAAAATCTGATTACTTTTATGTGAACTTTGATATCTGCATGTATGTTGTTACATGTTTCACCTTTCAAGTTACTGTGTATATACTGTATATATTTTTGCATCAGTTTGCATGAGGTATGTTTGTGAGTAGTTATAGGAGTAATCCTCTAATCTGATTAGTAATACTGTTTACTATTATTAAGCAGACTTTTGTATGTGCAAAGTAATTATTATTTGCTCTCAGAAGATGAACTTGGTATGTAAAGCTACAACAAAACATTTTGTCATGACAATTATATTCTCTTTACAGTAACAAGTTTTCGTGACTGTTTCTTTTGATGTTTCAGGTCTGAAAACATTCAACATTTGCTGAATGACCAGGTCAGGCAAGTGTGACAACCCAATGCCTGTGCTATCTGAAGTGAAGAAATGGAGCGCTGGGTTTTAGAGGGAGACAGCTACTCTTTCCTTCGCAGTGCTCCACAAACGTTCAACCTGCAGAGTCGTGAAGGGCCAAATCGTGTGGAGATTTTTGACATCACTTCAATCCCCAACCATCGTAATGCTATATCTGAAACAACTTGCCTATGTGACATTTTTGGGGATGACGGCGACTCGCCATCACTTTCCAGTAGCCCAGCCTCTGTGACATTTGTCAGAAGAGAAGTGGATCAGCCTTTTCCAGCAGATGATGCCAATGACTCTTCAGGATCTTATCACACTGCCAATGGATCTGACTTAAGCGACAACACTGAAGTCACTTACAACACACCTTCTCCAAAAAATATACTGGATTTTTCCACATCGGAGACCAGGGAATCACATCCACATTCAGATGAATCAAACATCTTATCTGATTCTAAAAATGGACTTAACCCACTTGATTACACACCACCTGCAACCAAAGTGAATGACCTTTCACATAATGGGAACATTTGGAAAGAACCTCAAGTCTCAGTGAGCGCTGCCCCAGTGAATGAAAAGAAATGTACAAATGCTTCTGAACCACAGTACATGGATTCAACACCATCTATAAATCAGATTATTCCAGAAAAGGATCTCTCTAATTCTACATCTTGCCCTTCAGAGAAAGAACCTGCCACTTTTGAGCAAGAAGAATTTATTACAGCACCTCAACTTACAAGTACAAGCCCATTTTTAGATAAACAAGACTGCATACCTATATTTGAGTCTACTAACTGTGAACCCTTGGCAGAATATCCACTTGAACGAAATAATGTGGTGTCTTCTGAGGGAAAAGAAAATATAAACTATCATAGTCCACAAGAGGAAAACCTCCTTGCACAAAGGATGATTATCTGTAGCTCTGCGTCAGAACACTCAAACACTTCTCCAACAGACTGCCGTCCTATTCAGGAAATGTCTACTTCACCTGCAAACAGAGATATTAATATCCTACCCATACCCAGTGTCATGCCAGAGCCCAGATTAAACTCCATCTCCCCTGTAAGCAGGGAAATTAGCTCCACACCCGCATCCACAGGCAGATCTTCACCTGAGCTGCTGAATTTGTGCTCAACTCAAGTGGGGAACACATCAGAGTTTCCAGACTTGGAAGACACTGATGGTGCGTCTTTTTCAGTATCTACATCTACCAGTGATAATGTGGAAATGGATTCCCTATCTGTGTCTGCAATTTCCACTGAAACAAGAGGACAGGTGTGCTCATCCATAGATGGCAGAGAAAGTCTGGAATCACCAGAGATCAATGAAACCTGCTCAACTCCTGATCACTCAGCATCTGCTTACTCACCAGAACCAGTAATTTTTAACTCACATGTGGGTTACACTATCAGCCCATCACCTACAAATGAGAGAATAATTTCTTCAACTGAACCTGAAGCCTCACCATCCTCCCCTGTAAGCACAAAGATTGACTACAGCGATATCCCCTCATCTCCTGATCACTCCGAACCAGCTAACATTTACTCATCTCTGGGTTACACCATCAGCCCATCACCTACAAATGAGAGAATAATTTGTTCAACTGAACCTGAAGCGTTACTATCCTCCCCTTTAAGCACAATGATTGACTACAGAGATATCTGCTCCTCTTCTGATAACTCTGAACCTGAAGCCTCACCATCCTCCCCTGTAAGCACAAAGATTGACTACAGAGATATCTGCTCCTCTCCTGATA
>JAPMOL011111851.1:0-20483 GCA_029874575.1 Iberochondrostoma lemmingii | reverse complement strand
AAAGTCTTCTCCAGCACATCCCAAAGACTTTCAATGAATTTAAGGTCTGGACTCAGAGGTGCCAATTCATGTGTGAAAATGATTTTTCATGCTCCCTCCCAACCATTCTTTCACAATTTGAGCCTGACGAATCTTGACATTGGTATTCTGGAATATGGCCCATGATGTGTCTTCCTACATGGTTGTTTAAGAAATGAAAAGCTACACACTCCATCAATTAGAGTTAGAGGAACTGTTGCCAAACATACAACATGCTAGAAACATAATAATCACAGCAAGAACGGTCCAGTCATAGACTCTATGGCATTTGCCTTTTTAAACCCAAACAGTGACTTTTTTTGCCCGGTCAGTGTATATTTACATAATAATGAACGTTATAAGCAGTGTTCCTGAATGTTTGTCTCAGTAGCACTTGTGCTTTGTGTTGTCGCAGCCTATTGTTTAAAACAAAAGGTTATCTCTGGACACATCTACAGTCATTTATTTCCTCTCACAGAGCAGTGGCTCTGTGGATGTCCATATCAACGTGGACCAATCAGTGCAGAGCGAGCCTAGGATGAGGCTCCAGCTGGCTGAAAGCTTGCTGCGAGAGACTCAGGCTTTAATCCACAGACTTGAGGTACAGAACAAACATTTATATCAAGTAAAACAGTCTTATTTGATTTCTTACTTGTACATAAATAATGTTTCAGGATGATGCTTATTTTCAGGGTCAATCAAATCAACCGTCATCTCAGCAGGAGACACCACCTTCTCAGCCGCCATCATCATCATCATTCTCAGCACAACCAATGGACAGCTCCCCACCTCCACCCCCCTCCTCCTCCTCTCCTTCACAGACAGAAGGAGCAACTCATTCTGGACCAAAGTAAGACAAGTATATTAGTGTCAAAGACAAAGTGTTCATGATAAAGAACAGGAAAAAGACATACTAAGCGCTTAATGTACTTGTCGTATTCATGTGGTTTCGAACGCTGCTGAATGTTTTTGTGAAAACTGTGATGCATTGGGACTTCTTGAATAGAAAGTTCAATAGAAAAGTGTTTATTTGAAAGAGAAATCTTTTGTAACATTATTAATGTCTTTACTTTTACTTTTGTCCTTGCTTAATGCATCATTGCTGAATGACAGTATTATCAATTTTTTGATTGTGTGTAAGATCACATGTCTCCAATACATTTTTATTTGTCTCAACAGTCACCCAAGCCCTTTAGAGTTGGTGGAGGTTCTTTCAGAGGTGCGAAGGGTGGAGGAGCGCCTTCGTCCTTTCATGGAAAGAACACATTCCATCCTTGGAGCGGCTAGTTCTGCTGACTACAATAACAATGTATGATCTAGATAGTTGTAATGCTACATAATTGACATGTGCTATAAAAATCAGTGTTCGTGTTCTGAAAAGCTGTTTTCTCGGACAGACTCAAGAACGTGAGGAAGATCAGCGCACTCTTAATTTGATTGGAGAGTCACTCCATCTCCTTGGCAATACATTGGTGTCTCTGAGTGACCTTCGATGCAATTTATCTGCTCAGCCTCCCCGCCACTTACATGTGGTGCGACCGATGTCTCACTACACCACCTCCCCTGTCGTGCTGCAGAGTGGACTGCCCCATATTCCCATTCCGGTGAGCTAACCACTATACGTTCATAACTAATTCATGCTGTTCATATCAAACAGTCAACCTTGCAAAATATGTCATCTTCCAGGTGAACCTAGGTTCCACTATGACCATGACTTCAAACAGCAGACAGACAAGCGAGGGTCAGGCCCAACCCTCACAGCCTAGCAACCAATCAGAGCCTCAGGGTCAGGCACCACCTCCTCCTCCACCAAATGGATCCAGTCAACAGGCAGGTCACGGTCAGGGGACTCCAAGAGTGATCAGAATCACTCACCAAACCATGGAGCCAGTGGTCATGATGCAGATGAACCTGGATGGTATGCCAACAAACCAACCCACATAATCAGACCCCAGTGACTTTAGCACTGTGTTTCAGCCGTGCTGCCCATTCCTGGTCTGCTTCACTTCTAAAGATCCCAAATATTTTTCTTCATCATTCTGATTTTAACGATTTAAAATAGTTGCATTCAGAAAATGACTTTTTCAGACCTGGAATGGGTGGCTGTAGTGTAACTGCCAGCCACTGATCTGTGCATTTCTGTGCAGCAGATTCAGACAGTGGATCGCAGGGCCAAAGGCAACAGAACCCCAGCGCTGCTGGAGAGACTGGTTAGTTTCCACCTCTCTCTGTAGTCAGTAACCTGCTGTGCCAACATTAACATGTGATATGTAACATGTTATAACATGTCATAAGGAATAGTTCACTCAAAAAATTGCATTTTACCATCCTTTGCAGGCCTTCATGTTTTTTAAAACTCATTTAACTTCCTGTCTTCCATGGGACACAAAACAGGAAATATTTGTTGTCCATACAATAAAAGTAAATCTGGACCGGGGCTGATGAGCTTACAAATGAGCTTCATTTGAAGAAGTAAAAGCTCTCTGTTATTTTAGTATTATTTATCTATATTAAATATTAATATTATCTTTGATTTCATTTCAGTTTTCATCTTCATTTTAAATGAAATAAAGCAATTGTGTTATGTGCCTTTTTCATTTTTATAATTTGTCTATTTAAATATCTTTTTGAGTAATTTTAGTGTTTTAAATGTAACTTTATTACTATTTTCCAAGGCAACATTTTAAAGGTTTTTTAGTTGTAAGTTTTTGAACTAACATTTATATTTTATCTTTTCAATGAATGAACTCTTTTTAATAGTTTTAGTTAACAACACTGCTCTGGACATTCTTCAAAAGTCCTCCTTTAGTGTTCCATGGAAGAAGGAAAGTCGTAGAGGTTTGGAACAACATGAGGGTGAGAAATGGATGTCAATTTGAGTGGTGATTAAGCATTATTTGTGGACTGGGATGAAAAGCAGCTATTGTTAGTCAGTTGACTGTAGTCTTGTGTGTAGAATTCAGACTTAGAGCAGTTTCATTTGTCAGCATTGTTAATAGCATCTCTTCACTGAATTCTGTGTATCTGTTCTCTAAAGGCACCACGGCGCCAATCCACGTTCCAGGTCTGCCGCCAGAGTTCATGCAGGCCATCATGCATCAGATCTCCCAGCAGGCTGTCGCCATGGCAACTGCAGCCTCTACTGGAAACCAGGGACAGCAGCAGGGCACTGCTGGCACAAATGCCCAGAGTGGAGAAAGCCATGCCCCTCCGCCACCTCAGGCCAGGGTGGTTATCACACGCCCCTCCTTATCCCCACGCATCCCCCAACCCATGAACACCAGGGGGACCACCATCAACCTGCGCGCAACAGTGCCTCCCTCAGCAGGACAACAGACTAATCAAGTAGGAACCTTTATGCTACATTACAGGGCTCAATTCTAATTATTTTTCTAATGGCCTAGTGGGAACAGTAGTTGAGATTTTTACTTGCCCTTCCAAATTTTTCAATTGGCCCCATTGCAAAAAACAAATAAATAAATCAAATTAAAGAGTCACTGTTTACATTGTTTTTGACCCATGTAACTTTGCATTCTCATAAATAAGATTTTGACACCAAAAGTTTAGATGCCAGCGAAATTCTCAATTCCAATTTCAATAACATAGCAAAAACTACTAGACCAATTAATATAAATTTCAAACATTATTAAAGACAAGGAAGCGGTCACCAATGAATTAAGAACAAATAAACAAATTAGAAGCAACATCACAAAGAAATATAACATAGTAAAACAGTGCTTTAAGTTTTTCGGATTGTTCTAAGCAGTAGTATTCAGGTTTAATTAAATAAAGTAATCAAATGTAAAATAACACTGCATCTTCACTTCACTGCTGCTGTCACTTTAAACTCCAATTCACACCACGCCGACAGTCACCAGATTACAGCACGTCACTTTGCAGACATTCTAATTCCAATTCAGCATGTACAATCGGCGAAAATACGGCAACAGACTCCGAAAGGGGTTACGCACTGGTCCGACAAAACTCGCCAAAGTTTCTGTTGCCGTGTCTCAGCGTCTGTCGGTGCAGTGTGAATAGGCCTTAAGACCTAATGCAGACCTAGTCCAATATACTATAGGCCTAGACATGCATTTTCTTTCTTAACTGTTTGTTCACTTATGACATAACTGACTGTGTTTATGATGGTACTCATTTTGACATAATTTTGTGGGTGTTTGTCCGTTCAAGTGCAAGAAGACACGAAAGAGAACTCATTTCAATATTTGCGCACTTGAGTACAGAATTGAATTCACTTTCTTGTCTTGAGCTTGAATGGTTTAAAATTGGTTGAATGTTTGAATTGGCATGACTTAAAAACACATGCGTAAACTTTTTGTGCTCAATCGGGCCAGTGACAATTCAGTCATGAGCGTCTTTCACGCTGACCAAGGGCCATTATTGTCGAGCCCTGCATTATTGTATTTTGGAGACATGTAAAACTCATTGTTCCATTTTCATTCCTCAATCAAGGGCAATCCTATGATGTCCTCTCCTCTCACGCAGATGGTCAGTGGTTTGGTTGGGCAGCTTTTGATGCCATTGCACACAGGTAAGTTGTCCTTACCTATTCAGTTCCTGTGTTAAACAACACAAAGCTTATAAACATATGTTTTCCATTGTCAGGGGACCAGACATCCTCTACCTCATCCTCCCAGTCTTTCTCTTTCTCTACTTCTGCATCTACCTCTTCTTCGTCCTCTTCTTCGTCCTCTTCCTCCTCCTCTTTCTCTTCTTCCACTACTCCTCCAACTTCTGCCAACACGTCTGGTCAGACGTCCACCCATACTACCAGCACTGCGACTGTGGGTCAGTCCCAAGAGGGCAACCCAGGAGATAACCTAGCTCAGCTTCTGGGCTCTCTCCTGGGAGGAGTTGCGGGAGCTAGTGGAGGGGTGTCTGGAGGTGCTGCTCCCTCCATTACAGTGACTATTCCAGGTGTCCCTACGTTTATCCAAGGCTTGTCTGAGTTCATTCAGGTTGGTATTTTTTTTTTTTTGTGTGGTTTACCGATATATTGGCAAATAGTATATAGCATTTTTCAATTATTGACATCAAGCGATACGTTTTTCTGTTTGCCCGATGTGATAGCAGCAGATTTTTTTGACAACGCATCAGTTAAACAAAGAAACGTTTTTGAATATCTAATAAACATTTAGTTTTGCATACTTTTGAGATCCAGCTGTGAGATCTACTGAAGTGTGCAATTTTAGACTGCATAAAAACGTGTGAACTCTACGTAATGGTCGGTCCGTGTGAATTGTATGCAAAGAGGAGAGTTTAGCTGTCTCTGAACACACATGATCGACAAACTTTAAATCCTTGATTCAAACTATGCTGTGCTGTATCCATTTGGCCGCTATGTTGTATTCATGTCAAATTCGCTGTGTACTGTCAGTAAAATTAGTCTTTATTTGAAAAAATAGGATTCCCAGTGCAACATAGACATACCAGATTATTGAGTACACTGTGGTTACAGTGTTTACTTCCTTTTTACTCATTTGTATTTTCTTTATTTGTATAAAATACTATAATAGGATTACAGAATCAAGAATTTGCCATTTAAGGCATAAGTGTTTATTTTACAGATTTCAAATGTTCAGATTTCAAGTTCAAATGCTTTTTTTCATATCATTTTCAAATTATTTAGTAAATATGTAAAATAAATATAATTTCATTTCAGAAATTATGCATGTGTTTTTACTATCTTTAAATTAAATATTGTATATCTGCTTAACATCTGCCACCCTGCTCTTTAAGATATCGGCCATCAGAAAATCAATATCGGTCGATCACTAGTGCTGTTCTCTGTGTTACCAAATGTGTCCAATTGAATGCCCTGTTTTCTTTCCAGTCTGGTCAGCCTGTGTTTCCTCCACCAAACCAGCAGCCTCCACCCTCACAAGCCACACCCCCTGCCCCGTCAGGAGCCGCCCCGACTACTGCCCCTCAGCCTCCCAGTGGAGGTGGAGAGACCCTCAGCCCCGAGCTTTTCACTGGTATCGTGCAGGGTGTCCTGTCCACCATGATGGGCTCTCTGGGAGCTGGCCAAGGCAACACTGAGAGCATCGCCCAGTTTATCCAGAGACTTTCTCAGACCAGCAACCTCTTCACGCCTGGAGCTGGAGATGCAGTGGGTAAGGGCTTCTGTGTTTCGGTAGTGCAACTCAAAGCACAGCACAATGCCACAATTTATGACTCACTGTCTGTGTTGGTTTGGTAGGGTTTTTTGGAGATCTGCTGTCTCTGGTTTGTCAGAGTTTCTCAATGGTGGACATGGTTCTGCTGCTGCATGGTAATCCTCAGCCTCTGAGCCGCATCCAGCCCCAACTCACAGCCTTCTTCACTGAGCACTATCTGCAGGGCCGAGAGCCCAATGATGCCAACATAGCTGTGAGTCTGAGCTCACGCCACTTTCATACTTGACCTTCATTACATCAGTTCTTCATGAAGATCTCATATACTCTCAGTCAGGTTCAGTGTGGTACAAACTTTTAGCCGTATTTACCTAAAGCCAACTCCCAAATCACTTTAGCACTCCAGTCACGAGTGCATGAGTTTTTTTATATAGTAATTTATACAATAGATTGCTTTAAAGCTATGTCGCTTTCAATTATAAATACAGTTTAAGTTTCTACTATAAAGCAGCTCTCCAGTGTGTTCATGTTTTCACTTATTACGTAATCGCCATGGACCAATGGTAGTTTGAAGTTTTTTTTTTTTACCAGCTGGAGCCAACTTTTCTGGAAAGTTTGCTTTTGGCAAGCTGTTTCAAACTACTGTCATCATCTTTTATGTCAAATTCTTAAGTTTGACTTGAAGTTGCGCTGCGCAGACCGATTGGTCTATTAGTTAGCAGACGGCTCTGTATGCTTTAAAATTGCTCTTGGGATATTTTGATGTCATACGGTCTGTGCATCGCCACTTCAAGTCGAACACACCTATTTATTCAAAAGATTTGTTCAAAACGGCTGATTCATTCAGAAACTAACCAAGAGAGCATTTTCATGAATGGTATTTGTTAAAAAAAAAAAACAGATTCATTGAGTAACGAAACACCCGTGTGTTGCTCGGAGATGCACAACAGTTCTGCTGTGGCTTTGTTTTGAACTTTTTTTCATTGCTTTCTAATGACTACATCACAGTGAATGTGTGCACTCTCAAGTGAGTGACATGTCTGGTTGCACATTGTTAAAACAGTAATTATGATTGTATCCTTGACGATACATATCGCACACCCCAAAGGGGACATTTGAGTCATGATGCAAACAAATCATTCACACAGTGTTTTGATCCACTGATTCATTGAATTGGACACTTCGAAAGAACTGATCCATAAAAATGAATACAATTTCTTAACAGTATCACAAACAGAGTAAAACTGAAATTTACATTTATAAAACAACATTTTCCCATTGAATGAATGTTGCAAAGGCTGATGTTATCGTTTCTGTTATTTAGAGTGCTTCTGAGGATCTGATCAATGGACTAGAGGAGTACATTGCAGAGAGTTTTGTAAGTCTTGTTTGCTGATTTATCCTGTAACATTTTATTCATCAGACACTAACTGATTGTCCCTGTGCCTTATTTGTGTCAAGTCCACTGTGACTGTTCGAGAGAATGTGGACATCATCCAAACCAACATGTCCTTCCTGAGACAACAGTTCACTCGCATGGCTACTCACGTTCTGCGCTGTACAGGTGACCACCACACTATCCACACAAACACAGACCCAAAAACTGCTCTCACCCTAACCTTCAAATTCCACTTCACAAACATTGTGTTTGAAACTTTCTCATCGGTGTTTAGTATTATTTATAAACAATTATAGTATTTATTAAATTTTTTAATTAGCATTTATTTTATGGCTTTTTTATGTCGTCTTCATTTAATTTTTTTTGTGCTTTGATTTTGTACTTTTTTATTTTTTTTATTATTATTTATTATTATTTTTAATATTTCTATATAGCTTTAAAGGGTCATTAGTTAACTTCCTTGTTAGGCCAAAAACAGTTTTTATTGAAACCAAGCTCCAAAAATGACTCGTTTAAGATTTTGCTTTGTCTGTTAGCCTTAAGATCGTTTGATGTGAACTCACTTTACTTAAAATAATGAACGATGAATACAAGAACGATAGTGCATTCATTCATAATTCGTTTACATGAAGCACCACAAGTTATCCTGTCAGCTATAACATTGGTAACTTCAAGTACTTAAACTTTATTTGCCACAACCGAGACATACGTATAAATGTTTTACAGTTGCCAAATGTTTCAACTTTGTAACGAGAAAAATGCCTTTCTGGGGCCTCTTTGTTTTAACACTAATATAATGCAATAAAATACAATACTACCTCACAAATACATAAGGAATGAACATAAATTAAGATGACTAATGACCATGATGTCACAGACTGGAGTATCATTGGTATTTGAGGTGTAGATTTGTCCTCTGATTCGAATCAGACTCTGGCTCAAACATGTATGGCAAACATCATTACAAATTATTTTATTATGCAAAACTGTTACCCAATCAAAGCAGTGAGCGTGTACTTCAAAGCGACCCTTCATGACCCCTTGCATTTATTTTAGTTTTAGTTTTAGTCATTTTAGCAAAGGTTTTCCAAGTAATACTTATATTATATTTTATTTCAGCTTGATTTTAAATGAACAAAAACAATTTGTAATAGTTTTGGTTACCAACAACACTGTGTTTCCAGATAACACGTTTGGCCAGCGCTTGCTGTACCTGTGCACTCAGGGTCTGTTTGAGTGTTTGGCCCTCAATCTGTTCTGCTTAAGAGGAGAGCAAAGAGCTTTAACCACTGTCATCAACCACCGAATTGTAAGATCCATTGATTCATCCACATGAAGATGGTTTGGTGTTGCATAAAATGCATATATTTTGATGCGTTCATGTGTTGTTCCTTGCTCATCAGAGGAGAATGTCAGCAGAAGTGAACCCCAGTCTGGTGAACTGGTTGACCAGTATGATGACCATGAGGCTGCATGTGATTTTAGAGCACAACCCAATCACTGAAGACCAGATCCAGAATTATGTCATCTATACACAGGTCCTTAATTTAGATCATGTGTGTCCAATTCTCCTCTTGGAGGGCCAACATCCTGCAAATTTGAGCTCCAACCCACTTGCTTGAAAATGTCTAGGCTGTGTTCCAAATCGCCCTTATACCCTCAATCACTATTCCCTACATTACTCCACTAATATAGTCCACTTGAAGGAGTGAATGAAAATGAGTGAGCGAATTCAGACACAGTGCGCCGGAAGGGCTGCAACTTTTGCATAGTTTGTGCTTGCTGTTTAATAATCATTTGAAACTTGGCAAACTGGCCGCTCCAGTAGTATTGAAAAGATTTATGTTATAAACTGTCATGGAAACTAGCATGTATAAACGTTACAATTTAATAATCAATTAATAAGAAATTTATACCTGTATGATGACACTACAAATGGCTGTCCCCTCAAATAGTGACAGACACATTTCAGATTTTAGACACAGGCCTTGATTAGCTGATTCAGGTGTTTTTAGTTCATGTTGGAGTTGAACTCTGCAGGATAGTGGCGCTCCAGGAACAGGTTTGGACATTGGACACCCTCATTAGGATTCACTCCCAAACTGAGCCACAGAATACAGAACTGAATATGCTTCTATTATCTTTTTCATGTACAGAGCGAGTCATCTCAGAGAACAGAGTCAGATGCACAAGCAAGCCACCAGTCAGATGACATGAGTATTGAGGTATGTTTCAACAGAAGGAGAGTAAGTCACAGAAAATTATAATGAGTGCAACATATGAAAATATATGCAACTTTATATACACACTTAACTATATACACTTTTTTCAGCAAGAACACATTAAATAGACTACAGTAAATGCATTTATAATGTTACAAAAGATGTAAAGTGTTGTGTTTCCACAAAAAAATGAACTAGCAAAACTGATTTAAACATTGATAATACATCTGGGTGTGGGTCTGCACTATTAACTGTATGTTGTGATAGTAATGTAATTATATATTCCAGATGGAAGAGGGTCTGTCTCCTGCTCCTGCCACCACCGCAGAGGAAGTCATGGCATCCTCAGGAGACACTGCTGATGGTGATGAACCACCCGGCAGGCCATCGTTAGAAGAGCTGCGAGGAGCGGTAGCCATGGCAACCGCGGACAGGGAGGAGTCAACTGGAGAGGCGGAGCCATGGGCAGCAACTGTTCCACCCGTGAGACTCAACTGTCTACTGTGTCTATTGATTCAGTGTATCTGCTTAAAGTTTGTCAGCATTTGTTGTACACTAAATTACCTCAAAGATAACAGAGCTAGAACAGGAATGCACTGATATAAAAATTCTGGCTAATACCAATAATTATAATAATAATCATGACTCTATTTTGTTTGTTTATTATCCCTTGTCTATAAGTAATAATGAGAATGTTTGTATATTTGTGTTAATCAGGAGTGGGTACCCATCATAAGACATGACATGTTGACGCAGAGAAAGATGAAAGCACAGCCTCCTCTGTCTGATGCTTATTTTCACGGGATGCCAGCCAAGAGGAGGAAGGTCTGTTGCTACAATAGCGAGTGAATGAATGAATGAACAATTCATTGAAACTACATTGCACTGATCAGATATCCTTCCTTTGCATTCATGTGGCTCACAGACCGCACAGGGAGAGGGTCCTCACCTCTCTTTAGCTGAAGCCGTGAGTCGAGCTGCCAGGACAGCAGGGGTACGACCTGTTACTGCCCCAGACAGCCTACAGGGGGAGCTGGAGGCACCAGAGCTGCAGGAAGCATACACACAACAAGTAAGAAACTAAACCCACACCTAATCCATCCTGATTACAAATTATTGTTATAGTTTTAGTCTTAGGACTGATTTTTTTTTCCATCCCGCTCCTGTGAGTTTCATCTTATTCCCATAGAATTTTCATTTCCACCCTCTCTCAATTTAGGTCCCGTTCCCACAATTCCACATTATTAGTTCAGGATATTAAAGTGCCCCTTTCTCATAATATTCATTGCAGCATCACCTCTTTTCTCACAGTGTCTGAAACGGTTTGATAAAGGACTGTCTCTTTAAAACCCTCCTTTCTGAGATCATACTCTGCTTTGATTGGTCAGATGGCCCAGTCTGTTGTGATTGGACGACTGCTAACAGTGTATGTCGGAAACGAAACGTCCATCTGAATTTCAGCTCCGGATGCTTCCTCAGCGCTTGTATACACAGTGATATGAACAGTAATTGTCCTCGTCCTTTGGAAGTACATGCAAAGTTTATTTGCTCTTGCAGCGCAGAAAACGGCATTTTCTCGACATTTTGACAACGTGAACCAAACTCTTCCAGGCCTCAGCTACAACTACAGTGTTTGAGGGCTGGTCTAAGCAGATGTTGTTCGCGGGCAGCCAATAAAGTCCGCAGGCTAGCATTATGCAGATTTGTTAGAAACCTACATGGGATTTTAACGGCAAATGAGACTGGAATCACTGACGTCTCTTTTCAGGCAGTTTAGAATCTGTTCTTTCTTTTGTGAGACGGTAACTCAATTTATTGGGCACTTCTATGAAACTTTACAGACCTTTTACATTAACAAACGGCGATATAACTCACTACATGGATCGAATCTGAAGAAAGCATAATGCAGATTCATTGTGACCTTGCTCTCTGAATGTCTTTAAACCTTTAAAACCCTTTTCATCCTTAATTGTCTTCCAGGTGAAGAGTGATATAAAGAAAAGACTGAGTGAGGATCCAGACTACAACCACCAGCGCTTTCCCAACACCCACAGAGCTTTTTCTGAAGACTGTTAAAATGACAGCTCCGTTTACACATCCATCTTGTCATCTGTCAAGCTCACAGTCATGACCGTAACGTCTC
Source organism: Iberochondrostoma lemmingii (assembly GCA_029874575.1). NCBI lineage: Eukaryota > Metazoa > Chordata > Actinopteri > Cypriniformes > Leuciscidae > Iberochondrostoma > Iberochondrostoma lemmingii. The sequence goes on along the minus strand of JAPMOL011111851.1, from coordinate 8,567 downwards.
GAATGGAACAGCCAATAGCGTCATGCCTTGAGGGAACCCAGTTGTTTTGAAATCGGTAATTGACACATAACTCGGATGTCTACCATAGTCAAATGTGTGGATAGTGTCTAAATATAGAGCCGGCCATAGAGGCAGAAGAAACTAGTCTTTCTTCCGTCTACATGGCGTCCATCTTATAGTCTTTGTAGATGTCGCCAGTCATCACAGTCAGTTTCACACTGACGGGATTCATGGATGTCCATTGTATATTAGCTGTACATTGTTGTACCAAGTTGTTTTAATATTGACAATGATAGCAGTTGTATTAGACACATTTACATGAAGAAAACCTAATTCATTCCAGCTTGACCTGCTCAATGTGTAGATAAAGAGGATGCCAAGATGAATGTTTACAAGGTGCAGACGTGTTGATCATGATTAGATGTACAGCACTGCACATTCGTCACTGAGGACTGGAAGTGTTTTAGTCATAGTGATGACATAGAGCTGTTACTTGTTATTTTTTTGCATGCCAAAACCATCATGTTGTCCATGAATGTGGCTGTTATGAATAAAATGATCCAAGTAGAATTACTTATAGTTTTAAACACAGGTGTGTCTGCCTCCGTGTTTGGTCACTAATATTAAAGAAACACCTTTGCTAAGTGGTTTCTAGTTAGTGTTGCATTACTTTTTTTTTAAGATGTAAAATTGTGGGATCATTTGGAGGGAGACCGGTTTGTCGATTTTTGCATATATTATATTGTTTCATCTAGCTGAAACATTAAACTATGATAAAAAAAATTTTAAAATACAAACAAATGTTTTTCTTTAATTAATGGGAAACATAAGTTGATCAATAACTACAAACCAACATTTGGTCCCTACTGAACAACTTAATTCAGGCTTAATTTGTAACCCTGTTACCCATATTAAATTAATTTTCTAGCAATAAATGTACTATCATTAAAATCAAGGGATTTAAACTGTATACACATTTTTTTACACAAAATAATTAAAATTAAGGTGGGTAAATTTTAAGTTTTCATGTTCTTGAAAGAAGTTTCTTATGCTCATCAAGACTACATTTATTTTAACAAAAATATTTTGTAAAATAGTAATATTTTATTATTACAATTTAAAATAACATTATTAAATGCAAAGCTGAATTTTCAGCAGCCATTACAATGACGTGATCCTTATGATCATTAAGGATGTTATCAATATAAGATGAAAACGTGTGCGCTTTTTTTGTGTGAAAACTGTGATACATTTATTGATATTCTGTGATGGATAGAAAGTTCAAAAGAACAGTGTTTATTTTAAATAGTTATGTAAAAGTTTTTACTAGCATTTATGGTTAATTGAATGCATAGCTAAAAAACTGTATTAATCAAAAAAATGTTACCTTATGAAGAATGCCTTTATATGCAGCTAATTAAACAAATTATTTGGCAGATAATCTAATTATCTAAATGGAACTGGGTGAGGCATAAGAACAGAGACCAAAGATATAAATGACAGTATGCATTTTATTTGTCCCACAACATATTCAGGTTTTTGGGTAATTAGCGCAGAACTAATCACAGCAAAACAATGACTCAGCGATGTTTTTTATGGTTCTGTTTCAACCTTTGAATCTGAATTGCAGATTGCAGTGACAACGTTTCATGCTTTATTGTCCACTTAAAAGCGCAAGCACTTGAGAAAGATGAGTTCTGACTACTTTGTGATACAGAATATCTTGATTCAAATGTTTGGTTTATGTCTTTACCACAGGATGTCAAAGCAATCGAAAACATTTGTTAAAACACACGGTACTTTATGTGGGTGGACAGCATGTGTTATCACACCAAATGCACTGAAAGTCATATATTGAACCAATAAGGACTCCTGTACTGAACCGACCAATTAACCTGGAGACAAATTTTGCATCTGCAAAACTCTATCCTTAACAATGTATGGGTTATGCATTAAGGATAGAGTTTTGCATATGGAAATACACTCCTGAACTTATTTGAATGAAAAAGAACTTGAAAAAGCATCAACTGTGGACTTAAGAGTGCTTAAATTTACATGGACGGCATGACTTTTTAAGTAAGACCAGTGCAGATTTGGCAATGTTATTATGCAGGGAATTTGATAACTTATACAATATGATTTGAGCATTGAAAACGGTGAGCAAACAAGAACAAGTCCGGAACAACTAAACTCTACCCTCAAAAGGCAGTCCCTGGCATCACTTTCCCTCATTGGTTCCCTTTCATTGGTTTTCGTTACTAAATGAAACCGCTGCAAGGAGGTACCAGTCTCTACAACATTTAAATCAATGCAACTGATGAAAACTCCAATGAATATATAAATATAATAAAAAATATATAATTAATTATTACCACAATGTACGCCGATCAAGACTAACCGTGCCCTCTTCCTATAAGTCCACCTCTACTGATTTATTACTGTCACTGAGAAGAACTTCATCAACCCCATGTTCTTAAAAGCCATAAAGTTTTACAGCGTCAGTCCCAGCAGACTTATTTACAATGACCTTGAATTTACCTCTACAGTAATGTACTGGGTCATCAAAACCTATTTGTTAAAAAGTTGTGCGTTTTAACCTCCTAATTAGTGATGGCTCAAATGATAGGCTAGTGGGTTATCCTGCCTTATAGTGGAGTACATATATTAGCTAGGCTCGGAAACCTGTTACAATACAACACAGAGTGTAGAGGTAACTGATTCCAGTTTGGTGATATTCAAATAATGGAAAGAGCACACACAGAAGATTGTTTCAAGTGAGAACAGTTTTAACTTGTTTGTTCTTGCTCCTGCAAATATTCCACCATCTCATTCACTCAACCCACACAATACAGCGCTGCATCTTTTTCAGTCTTTTTAATGGTGCGACCAAACTTAAGTTCTTCTGAGCATACACATACACACGTCTGGCTCTGCGGCTCATGCTCGGGCCTGTCGGAGGGAAGACAGGAGGAGTGGGAGCAGGTTGAGGGCAGGCCGGTGTTCCTGAATGCCCAGGGCCACCAGAGCCCCGGCCAGCACTGATGTCACTTTGGGAAGCAAGGGGGGACGAGCCTCCATAACCTGTCAACATAGATAAACAGCAAGTTTAATGTTACGGTTTACCAGAGGCGACACAATAAAGCAGTGTTTCTCAGCCAGAGGGCCTAAGTAAACTTCTTTTGGGGCAGTTGTGGCCTAATGAATGGTTAGAGAGTCGGACTTGCTCCCTGGGTGCCACTGTGAATGGCTGCCCACTGCTCCGGGTGTGTGTGTGTCCACACTACTCACTGCTCCAAATATGTGTGCACTAAATTGGATGGGTTAAATGCAGAGGACAAATTCCAAGTATGGGTTACCATACTTAGCCTTCACTTCAATTCGGTTAGGGCAGGGGGTCCAATCCCACTCCTGGAGGGCTACTATCCTGCAGAGTTTAGCTCCAACTTGCCTTAACACACCTGGCTGGAAGTTTCTAGTCTGCCTATTAGGACACTGATTAGCTGGTTCAGGTTTGTTTGATTGGAGCTAAGCTCTGCAGAACAGTGGGCCCCCAGGAGCAGGATTGGACACCCTTGGGTTAGGGTTAGGGTTCGGGTTATTAGAATAATTTGACATGTACTTACAAAGTTACTTAATGTCAGTAGAATGTCAGTTGGGGGACTATCAAAATAAAGTGTTAACAGATATAAAGCAGACAGTCTACTAATACTCTAATGACATGACTGCTAGTTGACATGTAGTTGTAAAATTACTTGTAGCAAGTAGTACGTCTTACTATTTCGATAAGTCGACTATAGAAGTAAAGTGTTACCAAACATATAGTTCTTGAAACCTCTGGAATCATAACATGAATTGTGTTTGAAGTCATGATTAAATGGAGGTAGCAACAGATTTTTTTCCTATTGTGACATACAGCCGAGTGTAATGGATTATCGAAAAATGTGGGGCGGGGACTTGGTTCTATGAATCAGTTGTTAATTGGAAGTTGAGATGTAGGCGTTGCACTCGGAAGTGGAGGCATATGAATGAGAGCTTGAAATTAAAGAATTAACTGGTGTGACGTCATTTGGAACAAAATCAGGCCAAAACGAAGTTCGTGTGAAGTTTTTTCGGGAGGTCGAAACAGCTTGTCAGAGCAAACTTTCTGGAAAAGTTCTCTAAGGCTGGTAAATTCATTTGAACTGCCTTAGTTCATGGTGAACACAATAATTAGGTGTACTATGGGGCTTACTAGACTGGTAAAACTGGAAGATGCCGTGCCACCTGGACAGAGGAACGACTACTCCCAGAGAAAACAAAGGACGTTTCTGGAAATTAACATTTGAACTGTCTCTTGCAAAAGTAGCATCCTCACCTGAGACCCAATCACCTCAGTATTGTCTTAATTTACAGCCTTTCCCCCCATCTCTTCTCTCCACATGCTGAAATTCACCCAAAAATCTATATGGTTTAATGTGAACAATTATCATACAACACTATACATGTTTGTTACCCAAAATGTGTAAACTACCCAGTCTGGGACCTTGAGTAATGCAGATTCCAATTGTTAGCTTGTGTTTTCCATTTGAAAGAGGTTTCTGTCTTAGTCTGAGGAAAAGTTGCAAAGGGCTCAGGGAGATTTATAGTCAGATCAGCCCATAATGCTGAAGTGTCTTTCAGGCACTCAGCATTATACTATTTTCCTGAGGTCTGGTATGCATCTTTTACTCTTTATTTCAGAGCATTTGATGTTATGTATTATTGATTATCTTTGAATTGGTTTTGTAATTGGCATGATCCATTTACCTGACTAATAATAAATAGTTACATTTGATTTTTATTCTGACTTACTCCGACTCTAGTAGATTACGTTAAGTCCATAATGCCACAATTCTACGATCAGGTTAGTAAACGGACTGAAATTCAGCTTAGCTGGAGCAGAGAAGCACACTGACTGATGTTTTAGAGCTCCGACTAACACATTGGCATTAGTCCTGTATACTTTATCCCACCTCTCCATGTTAAATTAGTCCCGTCCGAATAGGGCTTAAGTAATATTTTTTTTTGTCCCGTCCAAATTTGCCATCTCAGTAATCATTACGGACAATGTCAGTAAAGATTACGGCGACTTTTTACCTTCAGTAAAAAATTACCTCAGGTAATACTAATCCCGTGCGAATAGACCCGCTGTAAATATGCACGTAAATATCTCGTCATTTCGTGTTTACAAGTAGTTCCCTGCATTTTTTTTAAGCACGGAGGAGCTTGAAAAAGCATTCAGTTGTGTTCTAGATGCTGGGACAAGTCTGTGGCAAAACTCGGGGAAAGTGTTTTCCACACACCGTTCAGATCAGAAAGAAGATCGAAAGCACTTGTTAGAGGTACGAAACATCTTTTACCGTTAGATGAGTGCCTATTACCAACACAATCCAATCTGAAGGTAATTAATACATCGTTCGACTGTACATAACTGTTTTTTATATATAAATATAGGTTATATGTGTTTGCGCACATGATATCAGGAAGCAACGTAATACGCACATGACGACAGGACTCACTTCTGCTAGTTTTACTGAGATATCTTATCCCATGCGAATTTTCCATTAATATTACAGACTTCCTGTGGTAAAATTACATTACTCCATCTAACCTTGTAAAGTTAATCCCTTCCGAATAGGGCTTTAGACTGTAGAGGCTAATAATAATTTGTTAGACCAATCTAAATAGGGTGAGCCTCAACCTCTGATTATTGTAATATTATTCTAACTAAGTGTACGTGGGAAACCATGGCATGATTATACAAAGTTACCATTAGAAGTAGTTAAGTTGGTCAGCTTGGTTCTATGGTAATGGTCATGACCTCTGGTTTGATATAGTCTTAACTTAATTAAGTGTGTTCAGATCTATGGGGACTAAATAATATATTCTAGAATAAGCCAGTAGAGTACGGCCATCTAGAATATTAGTCAATCATTTGTCTAATGACCAAGACTGATGAGTTTGTGACTGAGATCATATATCCAGCCGGTGCGAGACTTGAAGTGTTATAAGAATCCAGAGGAACAAGTGTAATTTCAATATAGAGTTAAATAGAATAATCAAATGCGTAGCTAAACTATTGACCAATAATCAATTGCCATTCTAACCTAAATTCGAGGTCATGATAAAATGGAGTCGGATAAAAGTAAATTGGAATTAAACTACTTTGCCACACTGAAAAAAATGTCATTGTGCCGATTGTGCTGAATATCTTCTCCGGTTCATTTCCTCTGTTGAGTCCATCGAGGTCAGAGGTCCACGAGTGAAAACAAACACTGGACATCTGCTTTCTAGTAGAAATTGAACAATGGCCATTGAGATGTTTGCTAAAGTAATTTTGAACTTCTTTTTTACCCCTAAACAGTCCCTCCAGAAAAACGCGATTATGCGATCGCATAATTCAATGCATAATCAGCCAAAGTTTTTCTTTTTTCTTTATTCATTTTTACAGAAGTTGTAGCATATTCTTTTTGTAAAGCTACAGAACTTGTTTGACTCATCAATGTTTTGTAAGTTTAAGCCATGTGTTTATTAAGGTCTGAAATAAAACAAGATGAGAACTTAAATATTCCCGGCGCACTTTCTGTGATGTAGATATGCTTGCTTATCATAGGAAGAAATAAGAAATGACTCTACATTAAGGTAGTAGTCTAGTGAGAACAGGGTGTTAGGGGAATCACTTTTTTTTCACTTTTTCATCAAACCGCAGTATTTGCAAGTTCCCACAATTTTTGCAAGTTCCCGCAATTTTTGCAAGTTCCCGCAATTTCATTGCATAAAATTGCATAAATATCCTGCATATTCCATCGCATTTTTTAAGAAAACGTGCCACATAATCAAGGATTTTTGCCCGCAACAATCACAAAAAAACTCTTTTTCTGGAAGGACTGCCTAAACATAGATGGAAAATAACTTCACTTTGAGTATATCGAGCCTTTAGCGGATCGAATGATTGGAGAAGTCCAGCATATGTTACCAGAAAGAAGTCTGTTTTTCTCACCGGAATATCCAGTTATGACATTTTGATGAATTATTACCAGGTCAAAATGGGGGTTTTGAATATTGTGTTGGACACTGGAGGCCAAAGGTGTTGAGAATAAAGTGACAAGCGTTAAAGGTTATAATCCCTTTTAATTTGCTTTTTAACCACAGACTATGACATTTTTTTCGCTTGGAGTATATTTCTTGGAAGCTCCACCCACAGTGACATCTCATTAGTCTACAGTCTTGAGCCATATGTTTTGATTGTTTTTGATTATGTGCGACTTTGCAGCCTTTTTTCCTATTTTAGTATAGACAGGAACTTTATTCGTTGCTGTCTAGGAAGATTCTGCACTCTGAAAATATGATTAATTTTATGCGCCTTATAAAAGCCTTATGCGCCTAATTTTATATAAAAAAAAATCTTACTAACTTCAAACTTTTAAAAGGTAGTGTAATATGAATTGGACATTTCTTTTGACTAACCCTTTGATGGAAAGTTTGATTTTTTTTTTTATCTTTTAAGTTTCAAGTCCTACTTGATTCTGAATATGGAAAATATGGATATTCTGAAAATATGGCGTTACAAGCAAACCACACCTTTTCAACTTTATGGCGGTGTATTCGTCCATCAGAGCCAACATAAAAGGTGGAGAATGCATCATATGTCCTGAAAAGAAAAATAAATAAAGTTACACAAAGAGGAGCACAGGGCATGGCTTTGACAGGCTATCACAGCATGACTCACCTGTAGAGATGGTTCTTGTCTTTCTTGTAGAAGAACACCAGAATCGAGTGGAAGGGCAGGCCTTTGATTCTCCAGCGAGCTTTGATTGAGCCATCTTCTGGATGCTTGGTCAGCTTCAGCACTTCCAGCTGAGCCTCCGCATAGTAACACAGACACATCAACCGCCAAACTGTCAGAGTCAGCTGGTACGCTATACGACCCCTTCAGATATAGAAATAGAGGCATACTAATCAGCAATGCTATTTCAAATGTACCAGTGCACTGGTAACAAGCCAAAGCCAGTCAATTTGTTTGCAGTTAGCAAACAACAACACCAATTTGTTTAGTATTAAAGTCCCCCTGTGGTGAAAATATAATTTTTTATGTTGTTTATGTGGTGTTTTTAATGTGGTTTAAGAAAAACCATGAACAAATTCAGAAGTCAACACCATTGCTGAGTATTTTCTCCTTAAAACTGCAGTGAACCCAAGATAGTCACAAAAATGCAGTTTGAAATCGCTTGCGTTTCTGACGTCTCAAACTACCTTGTAACCAATCACGTCAACGAGTGGATCTCGGAGCTGGTGTGAGTGAGTGGAGGTGGGGCTAATTTGCATATTCATAGAACCACGTATTCTAAATGAAACAAGGGTGTAGAGTGACATTCAAGCTATTTTAAGGCATTAAGAATTTTAAGTGATAAAATTATTGACTACAAGGGGAATAAAAATTTGCTTAAAGTATTTTGAGGTGCTTGCAAATAGGGATGCACCGAAATGAAAATTCTTGGCCGAAACCGAAAACCGAAAAAGAGGAAACCAAGGCCGAAAACCGAAAACCG
>JAPMOL011111814.1:0-11237 GCA_029874575.1 Iberochondrostoma lemmingii | reverse complement strand
TTGAATCAATGCCACGTAGAATTAAGGCAGTTCTGAAGGCGAAAGGGGGTCAAACACAGTGTTAGTATGGTGTTCCTAATAATCTTTTAGGTGAGTGTATATATATGTATATACACACACACACACTCTATATATATATATATATAATTAAAGCTGCAGTCCGTATCTTTTTTGGGGTTAAAAATGATCCAAAATACATTTTTGAGCAAGTACGTAACCAGCCAGTGTTCAAAACTATCTGCTTGCCTTAACTCGATTCAATACGGTCGCTTGTAATCGTGTGAGGATGTTGGAGGTGGAGATTTATAGCCTTTTCTCACAGCACTGGATATAATTCAACTTATCAATTTGATGGCGGATCCAGAAAGGTTCAAACGACAATCACCAGTGAAATTAAGTTCACTGGTTAAATTTAAATTAGAAAGCACACTGTTTTATTTCATAGCAGTGGCGTCTTCACATGAATAAATGTGAATTTTGACTGTAAAAATTTGTAAATAGGGTCACTAATTTGAGTTCTCTTTTTCTCCAGGCGGGTCAGGGTTATGTGAATGACTGCCTACATCTACATGGTGTCTTTTGTTCATCCTTTCAAAAGTGAAGTGTGTCAAGACTGCTGTCTTCCTGAAGCTGGTAGGAATCAGAGACCTCTTAAAGGCGTCAGGATGTAAGCCGAAATCATAATTTAGCCACTAATTATTCTGTCCAGATGTCCAACATTAGCTCATGACCCTCTTGATCTGCTCACGGTAATACCGTTTTGATGCTACATCTCGCCCCACACTCAGCTAACTCATCCCTCCCTCCCTCTTCTCCTGCAGAAGTGTAGGTCCTCACCCGAGGAACGCTTACCAGATTATGCTGTGTGATAAGCTTCCTATTTTTCGAAACTGCATGGCGATTTATGGGATTATCTGGGTACTTATCCCGGAGTCGGCTTTGGGCAGCCTGCCGAAATCTCTTAGACTAAAGATTTGGCTTCTGAGCTCTTCTGTCTAATTATTATCTGGAGTGGCCACAACCGTGTGGAATGTGTTCACTTTTTTACACCATGCATAATGTCCTCCCAAAGTGATGCTCGCATACTAACACGCTTGGCGAGAAATTAAATGGTATTATTGTATTACTGGTCTTAATCATTTGTTATGTTGCCCTCTAAGATTTTTTAACCTAATTTTACAGTTTGCCTATATCTGTTTAAGCGCACAGGATTTTGTACTATCCTTATGGACCTTATTAGTTCTATCTCTAATTGCACAATGCAGTTATATATATATATATATATATAAACACACTTTTTTTTTTTTCTACTGGATGTTTGGTTTATATATTCCAGTACGTAATGTTGGTAATCACAAAGGCACAGGATTACAGGAAGGCACTTAAGTGAATAGGGACATTTTGTAAACCTTAAAATATCACTGTTTCAAAAGTTTAGCTTCAAGACGAAAACAATGAGCTTTTACATGTTTTTAGTGTGAAGAAAACCTCATATTAACCTTTTCTGTGTAGGGTTATTTCAATAATTTTTTTATACGTTATTTTACTTCACAATGCCATAAACCCTAAAATGTACTACATGTAAAAATGCTGCTCAGCAAGTGCTTTTATAAAATGATAAGATTGACATTTCTGTTTTTAAATCCTGTAAAAATGTGGCCTCATTTACTTCCATTGTAAGTGCCTCAATGTAACCTTGAATTTTGCCTATTTTTTAATACAAGAGATTTTGAAATAGGGTTTTTTTTGTGGTAATCAACATTAAGCCACACATCCTGGTGATTAAGTTCCACTTGCACATCCTTTAAGAGGATGCAATGAATAAGAAAAGGCAATACTTTTCATCTAACTTTATTTGTTTTTCATTTTATGAATAAATGTGCACATATACAAGATGGATTAGAAAATATGTAGATTCGGTTATATCAATCCTTGAAGGGATGGTGTGCGATGTGTCTGAAGTGCAGCCCAGCTCCAGTAGACTCTGGGCAAGAAGCTCATCATTAACGGATGGGATGGTGGGCAACACCAACACGGTGTCCGTTTCAGGCGGCCGAGGGTTTGGTAATGCGCAGGTAGAGCGAAGGGCAGCTGTCCCGTTACTCTGCGGATCCTTCTCCGGGCTCGACGCCGGTGGTAGTCCCCATTAGAGAAGTCTTGAAAGTTGGCTGGATGAATAGCCCAGAAATGGCCCTTGCCGTTGTCACTGCGGCCGGCTTTGATGAAGCACTCGTTTAAAGAGAGGTTGTGTCTGACGCTGTTTCTCCAGTTCTTGTCCTGTTTAAAGAGTAGAGAATGTGAATTATGGCTCATATGAAATTCAAAGCTGATACTTGGACCTTTGAGTATGAAAGGTCTATAAACAAAATGGTCAGTGTATAAATTATCATCAGGAAATTGCGGAGGGATAGTACAATTTAAGAATTACCCGTCACTGGCCAAAATTTGTGAAAATTCACTTGCAGTCGAATCCTTTGGTTTTAACAATAAAAATCTGAATGTAAGTCAGATTAAGTAAAATCAACTTGGATGTTTAAGTATTTTCAACTCAAATTACATTAAACTGACTTTAAAATGAGATTAATCTTGTATAACTTGTTGAAAATTACATAACTTATTTTTGATGAGTTAAAGCAATGTAATAACAATATGTCATGACTTATTGATCATATATTTTTGACTTTTCAAGAGATTTGTAGCAAAATTGCCTAACATCTGCAGACAAACTTTTTGAGGGAGCTTAGTTGCTTTCTAAGGCACAATACCTTGCTTTTGAAGTAAGGATAGTGATCCATGATCCACTGGTAAATATCACACAGCAGGAGTTTCTTTTCTTCTGAATCCAAGATGGCCATGGAAATGAGGGCAATGTAAGACTGCGCCGGCTTCTCATCCGTTCCTTCACTCTTCTCGCTCGCCTTCTCGTGTTCCTCTTCACATTCGTTATCTTCGTTTTCCTGGTCCTCCGATTTTTCGCTATCCTGTTCTGAGAGAGTTTTTTGTTCGGGTTCGTCGACTGTGGTTTGAAGACATTCAGATGGAGGGACATTGTGCTCTGGCTCTGCTCTCTCAGTGTTGCGCCCCTTATTGTACAATAGGTAGTCAATGGTGAACTGAAGTCCCAGTTGTTCTCGATTGCTGCGGCATGTGTTGTCCCCCATTTCTGTATTGTTGGATCTCTGTCGCTTAGTGGTTGAAAATTCAATTTTTGGAACCCACTAACATTTTTTCCTGCTTCGACTGTCTTTTCAAGAAGCGCAGTTAAAGATTAGTCCAACAAACAATTAATTCGGTAACAGATGTGACGTCAGTCTCCGAGGCATGCGTAAACCGAGTAAACAGGTAAATACGTTCGCTAAGTTGCGTGTTTGTTCGCTTAGCCACCTGTTCAGACCGAACAACAACACCAGTTCCGAATCTTCCTAGAAAGCCTCCTTCTAGATAGACTTCTCTCACAATGACCAGAGAGTTAACGCCACTTAATTTAAATGCTCTGCATATTTAACCACGTAATTAGAAGCAATGTGGGGTACAAGAGTTAGAGGCAGGGGGTCTAATTGAGGGGGATTATTTTTTATTAACCCAAGCAAATCTTTGTAATTAAGAGAGATTACACAGATTAATGTACACAAATTGTCTCGGGTGGTGCCTGCAGTGGTACAACATGACCTCTGGGTGTGTTTATCCTGTTTGGGTCAAGTCTTTAGGACCAAAACAAAAGCATTCTGTATTTTTAATTAATGTAACTAAACAGTTTTAAAATCCGCTTTCATGCACTAATGTCAGTATGTATGTTAAAAATTGTATTACAGTATCTTGATTTTTTGTTGTTGTGTTCAATCAACAGTTAACAGTTGAAGTAGCCTAATATACAGTATGCAGTTACTGTGACACATTTGATGCAACCTTTTAATTTAATTCCATACATTAAAGTTTAATTTTAAGAGAGCATTTCCAATTCACAATTCACATTCACATTTATGATTTATGACTTACACTGCACTTAAAGTATATTTTCTTTCTTTCATGTTTTCGCACGCTTACCCTGGGAATCGAACCCATGACCTTGCCGTTGCTAGCACCATTTTCTACTGTTTGAGTTATAGACATTCTCAAAATGACCTTGTGTACTAATGTAGAAATCATTTTTCTTTTTCTTTCAGGTCTATTGTAAAGGAAATACTAATAATAATACTTTAAATAATACTTTTCTTAAAAAATAAATTTAAATTGATTTTCAAATGGATAAAAAAATACTTTAAATGAAATCTGGTGTCAGCATAAAATACATTTTAAAATATAAAAGTGTATCTTTTTATCTACTAAATAAATTTATATAATAAATTAAACATAAAATATATTATAAAGTACCTACTGAATGAACAAATGTAAATATCGTTTAAAATAGAATGTATAAGTGTGGCTCTTATAGGCCCTGGTGCTAATTTAGCCTCACAGTCCTCAGGACATTGCATAACAGTGCAGCACATAACAGAAATGAGATGGGATTGTGAAGTATCTCATTACTGGTTTCAGTTTAAGTATAAATAAAATACTATTTTTATTTTTCAGCTTTTCTCTGACAGTTATTTTTATTTGTTTTATTTTATTTAATAAAAAGTGTTCAACTGGGTCAACATCTGCACCAAGATTCTTATTTTGCATAATAAAACTTTTTACCAGAGGTCTATATGTGAACAAGCATGTTGTATTGCTTTCAGATTATCCAAATGAGTGCCCTATAAGACTTTGTCAATTAGTTCATTATAGGTCTTTCAAGGTAGTTATTGGATTACATGTGAAACTGTGTTCCTGTTAAAGCCTCTGTTAGTGTGGTTGTTTGTCTGTTGTTGACCTGACACTGGAGTGGACAATGATACTGGGACGTGAGTGAGTGATGTCTTCACTCAAAAGGTAGGCGAGTTGGAGCATTTGAACGTGGACTACAGCATATCCCTATGACTCATTCGCATATTTGACTTAAAATAACTGCAAACACACACACACACACACTTCCATGTGCTACCTGTAATTTCAGACTCTTATAATACACATACAGATAAAGAAAAGAAAAGATTCAAAGAGCTGCACTAAGTAATTAGTCTTTTCTACGCTTTTAATATGTGACAGTTCGAACTCACAAAGACAGTTCTGTTGGATGTTAATGTCAAATTCACATACAACCTTTTAACAGAACAGTTATTACAATTATATTAAAATAAACATTACTGAAAATAATATAATTACTAAATGCAACCTGCCTGAATGCCACAAAAAGAAACTTTAATAGATCTTCTAAAGAACATTCTGAAGTTCTTCTCACGGGAAGTGACTTAGCATGGATTTTGTGGGAGAACAGGTGGACTAGAAGAATCACTGTCAGCTTTGCAGATCAATGACATAAATAAATAACCCTGGGGTGACTTTTGCAACTGGTTCATTAATTGAGCCAAACCTGATTTTATTTCATGTTTCCCTGGCTTGTGGTTCCGCAAATTGACTGTGATTGTCACCCTAAATTAGTTTTATTTATTTATCTTATTACACGCAAGTTCTTGAAGTTCTTCAAAACCACTAATTTAAAGCAACTTTTAAAAGAGGCAAAACATTGACAGCAGCGCCATCCTCTGCTTGGACAGAGGATTAAACATACCATTAAGTTAACCAATAATACAATTTCCGTCATCTTTTTAAAGTTACTCACCTTTGTGTTGTGTAAAACCCGACTTTGTTCTTCGTTAAAACACACAAAAAGTTAGAGACTGCCTCAGTCACCATTACATTTCTTTGTATGTTTTCAGTACAATGAAAGTGAAAGGTTAATGAGGCTGTGATTCTGCCTAACAACTTTATTTGTGTTCCACAGAATACGGGTTTGGAGAATCATTAAGTTGAATAAGTAAGGCTGAACTTTCCCTTTTATTTCAAAATAGTATGATATTATTGTATGACTTGAGAACAGGTATTCTTGTTCGAATAATACATGCATATTTTATTTCGGGGTTTTTTTAACGTCTGTAAGGAACAATGTAAACATACCTGATTTGTTCTAGTTCTGCTCATCACGCATAATATTTACCTCAGCAAATTGTTCTCAAACATTCTATGCTTCCCCTCCCCCACCACATACAATAGAGAGAACCACGGGATGGAGTTTCCTGAGGATTCTGGATTCAGTCTCGTGTGGATTTTCTAGACTAGTCTACCCAAATGTCCTCAATGAGCAAGTATGCTCGTTGTATTATATTCCACAATACATTGTAAACGCGATGCGCTTGTGAATATATCTATGAGTTAGTTTTATTGTGCTTCTATAGTAATTTTATGGCTGAAATTACACAAAGCATTCAGTCCTCAACATCACGGCTTTTTTAAACTCATGAAATGGATTTTTCCATGCGGAATGGATCGGATGGAGCCATGCGCTCCTCTTCCACTTGTCTCGGGAAACCCACCTCTCACATCACATCTGAATGCAAAATGCAATGTGCTTTCGCTCTAACACCAGACTATTAAAGTGGGCAAATCAGACAGTGAAGTTCAGTCGACGGTGGGTAGGTTTACAAGCAGTAGAGGCCTATCAGAAAGGGTAGACCTTGCTTCAAGTTTTCTTTTTTTGACTACACTGTCCCTTTTAAAGCTCGCCGTCACGCCTCTTCGCAATCGACCCCGCCTACTTATGGACAGTCCGCCGTTCTGATTGGACACCGGCGGCGGTCATCGAACGCCTTCTCGGCTTCTCATTGGCCAGCTGCTGCCTTTCGCTTCAGGCTCTCGCGGGGCTGCTGTGCGAAGATGGCGGCCGAACTGGTTGAAGCGATGGTGAGTAGATGAGATTTGTAAAAATAGTGTCAGTAAAATGAGCCATTTGAGTCAGAGGCGGTGCCTATTAAAACAACTTGAGTTTAATTTTATAATATGATATTTTGTGCTCACACAGGACAAGTGGCAGTCTGTAAAGTGCTTTGGCAATTTGTATGTGTGCAATGTGAATGGTTGTGTCTTAAAACCCAGTAAGCTGTCTATGTAGCCGGCATATTTGGCTTGTTCTAACGTTCGAATCGAATTTTTGCACGTTCTGAATGTTCATTTGATTGCCAAAAAGCAGTCTGGGTAGACAGTGCACCAGGCTTTTAGACACAGCTAGTGTTCCTGTGCGCGCGCGCGCGCAGGCGCCCTGCTTGTAGAAATGAATGATTAGTCTGCACAATACATAACAAAACAGACCCTAGCTTTTCTTAGTTCAAATAATACGGCCATGTAGTTTTAAAAAGCAACAAAAGTGGATATTAGTTTGCAACTACTTTGCAGTGGTGCTTCTTAATGTATGGGTGTATAGTCACATGATGCACAATTGATGCATGTGGGTAGCTTGACAAGATGTATCATTTTCATTTGTGCTGCATCTCTTTACTACTGTATATCAGCAGATATTCCCATCCATGCTGATATTCATTACTACATGATGATTACAAATATACCCATTGTTTTACCTGTTTTTCAGAGTTGAGTTGTGTGTAATGTTTATGTGGAGAGTGTCATCGGCCTACATGGGTTCAGTCATGGTAGATTACTAGAGATCGAGGCCATTTAGAAGGTTAAGGAATGTTTTTGTAATGAATTGAAAAAGTCAAAACAATGGTCATGATCTATAAACAACTTTATAAAAAGTAATGTAAAGTTTTAGCAAATATGACATTTTAGTAGATGCTTTAATCTAAAGCAACTTCAAAAACTTTGACCTGAGGGTACGTGTCTTTAGGCCCGTTCACAATAAAAAATAATATTGTTGCGGAAATTCGATGCGATAAACGGTTGTTAACGTGTCTGTTCAGACCATCATTCACATGCTGTCAATGCAATGCTTTTTTAGTTTTTTTTAGGTGTTCTAATCTTTTTTTTTAGTTTTTTTTTTCGCAATGCAAAGAAAACTGACCAACCAATACGATTCAAGCTTTTGGTCACATGCCAAGAGCTGCTGCTGTTACATAAAACACAAAGTTGCTCAGCACTGCTTAGTGTACCAGGGTAACCACAGTATTTCTGTTTTATCTAACGCCACCTAGTGTCAGAGAGTGAATTTGCATGCTCAGTCAGCCTGTCTGCCACGGACAAATCGCATGCAAAAATCGGACCGAACATTCAAGCTTGGTGTGAGACAGGCCTTCACTCAAGGGCATTGCTTTTGGGAATTGAACCCACAACCTTTACAGCAGATATTGAACTATATGCCACACACCTCACTAACAACAGTGTTTTTTTTAATCCCTTCTCATTCTGGCCAGAACATGGTGAAGAGTTTCCGGGTGTCTGATCTGCAGACACTGCTGGCCTCCATGGGCCGCAGTAAAAGCGGTTTGAAGCAGGATTTAGTGGGAAGAGCTCTCAGGCTTGTGCAAACCGAGTACAGTCCAGAGCTGCTAAAGAACGTTAGACAGCTCTACGAGACGCGCTTCCCCAAAGCCTCGGCCTGGCTGGCTGCCCGACGCCCGGAATCGGTGCCCGTAACCTACCCTGCCCTCAACACTTCGCCCAGAGGCACGGCCCAGGGAACAGACTACCTCAACGGCATCCCCAAACCGGTGCCGCCTCCTGCGGCCGAAGTCAAACTGGTGCCCCTGCCATTCTACCACAACCTAGAAACGCTGCTGCCACCGACAGAACTAAGTGAGTGCCATTTTCATGAATAAATAATTGGCCAATTTTAAGAGGTGTGTCTAGCCGATGATGAAGGCAGCCAGCGAGATAATTCTGAGTTTGTCACTCTTTGCAGTCGCTCAGAACAGTGAGAAGCTGCAAGAGAGTCAATGTGTTTTTGAATTAACAACAAGCCAAGTGGAACAGATCCGGAACTCAAGGTAAGAAGTGCAGTCAAACTGGTGGCTTGATTTAGCAATCAACCAATGACCAATAACAATGATGGTATTTAAGATATTAGGGTATATACGTAATGGAATTTAATGATAGAAAATGATAGAGTGTGGATTATTGGTGTGCAGAGCAGATTGTTCACAAGTTTCGACACATCTTCACTGCCTGTTTTTATTTATTTGTTTTTGATACATTTATGTACAGTTATTTCTGGCTTAACAATAAGGATAAAAAAATTACCAATTGTATTTTTAGTGTGCAAGAATAATATTTATATTTGTTTTTTAAATCTGTACCGGAAAAAATGTCTCTTTTTAATTTGCAGTAACAAATGGGAATCGTACAGATATAAATTAATAGCATAATAAATAACATTACTTTTTTATTGCATTTTATTTTATACTCTCTGGTACTCATAAGAGTGTTTTTTATTTTTATTTTTTTTTAAACACGGACACAATTCCACCAATTCTCCCCAGAAAATGTTACAAAATGACAAGCAATATTGGGAAAATTAAACACCCATTTACTATATAATATTATGTATTATACATTATTCAGTGGCCATAATTATTGATTAATGTTGATCATCTCAAAATGGCTGATGTATTTTCTTGTTTACTTAAAATACAAAAGAATATTAAATATCTTTAATTGTATTTACTCATAAAAAATGTTTGTGCCTGCACAGTGAACTTCGCCCAGGGATGAAATCAGTTCAGGTGGTTCTCAGGTACGTCATTCAGCTACGTCTTGTTGGTTGGTCAAGTTTTGGTCATTTTCTGCAAGCTGACATGCTCTTTTCTTCTCCCAGAATCTGCTACACAGACTCAATCGGTGTTCAGGAGGACCAGTATCCTCCCAATATTGCTGTGAAAGTGAATCAGTCCTACTGTCATGTACCGGTAAGTGTTTGTCAGGGAGGATGATCATAAATCTAAACCACTGTATATAAATAACTTTTTTGTGTGTTATTTTTGTTTCTTCGAATGCTTTAAATCTTGTTACTGTAAATTACATTTTATTTCTTTTTGTTCAGGGTTACTATCCTTCCAATAAACCGGGTGTTGAGCCGCGTCGGCCCTGTCGACCCGTCAACATCACGCCCTGGTTACACCTCTCCACAGTCACTAACAGAGTCACCATCACGTGGGGCAACTTTGGAAAGGTACAGAGACTTGATAATTTAATAACAAATGATCGTTGCGACGGAAGCGAATCGATCAAAACTAACTTTAATTGGAAAATAACTTTATTAAAGAACCGCTATAAAGCCAAAACAATCTTACCTTAAATTATACGTTTATCTCTGTAAAGCTGCTTTGAAACAGTCTACATTGTTAAAAGCGCTATATAAATAAAGATGACTTGACTTGATACAAAGAGCTGTTTTCTTATATCCATATTTGTGAATGAACATGTTAGACGAAGGATGCCTGGTTTTGCACAGTTGATTGCGTTGTTGCTAACCGCTATGTTTTGGATGCAGCGGTACTCTGTGGCAGTGTATCTGGTGAGGGTGTTCACATCTGGAGAGCTCTTCAACCAGCTGAAACATTGCTCAGTTGAGAGTCCCGATCGTTGTCGCGAACGCAGTAAGTTTCGTTGCCTTGACCAAACATATTGCATCAAACTCTGACATGAAATATGTTTTTAAAAAAGGAAATGTTTTGAAATCAAACTGTACTGTACTTAAAGCTGCATTCCGTAACTTTTTTTGGGTTAAAAATGATCCAAAATAAATTTGTGAAAAACATTGGATTCATCCGCGATGTGCCGTGCCGAGGCACAACCCACGCAAGTTTGATAATTCCGCGAATAACTGCAATTGCAGATTGCGAACAGAGATGGCGACAAAGAGGAAAAACTACGGACTGCAGCTTTAAATATTGTAACTTTGAACCTGTACCTTTTAGATTATCTTTCTTGTATTGGACTATTGCACCTTTTACATTTTTTGTATTAATTTTTTTTTTTTTTTTAATGTATCATCAGACTTATTATAATTAATCTCAACAAAAAAGTTTATTGCATTTATAACCTTTATTGATTTTTGGTCAGTAATATTTTTTTTCAAATATCTATACTATTATTCAGCAAGTGCATTAAAGTGATAGTAAAGACTTTTATTATGTTACAAAATAATTATTTCAAATAAATGCTGTTCTTTTGAACTTTTCTTTTCATCAAATAATTTAAAAAAAGTATCACGGTTTCTACTAAACAGTTAAACTATCTTCAACATTGATAATAATGTTTTTTATGTAACAGCAAATCAGAACATTAGAATGATTTCTGAAGGATCATGTGACACTGAAGACTGGAGTAAAGATGCTGAAAATTCAGCTTTGATCACAGGAATAAAT
>JAPMOL011111662.1:0-10630 GCA_029874575.1 Iberochondrostoma lemmingii | reverse complement strand
AATGTCTGTACTATGTTATGATTATACTGTACAATTAAATACAATAGTTGCTGAGTCTGTCATCTGAACACTTTACCTCAGAGCCTCCATTAACTGAATGAATTGAGAATATCACCTGAAACATCAGAAAGTTTCATTCAAGCAACTGATTTCTGTAAAATGTAAAATTAAATGTATATTGCAGCACAGGGTAAAATCATTTAGGATGATTTGAGACAAATATAATGTAAATTTAATATAAAACTATGTAAATGGCGCTCTATGTCGCGGCAGGATTTTGAACACGGCCCTGAGCCGTTGCTGGGAGCCGCGGACGCCGGTGTGTGTACACTCATACAGAATGTGTTCGAATTTTAAAGACGTGGCGCTGCGCTGCGCTTCTCGTCTGGTGTGAGACCACCTTTTTTCGGGTGTGGACAGAGTGTTTCACTCTAGCCAGTGTTTCCAACTATTTTCAAAGGAAAGTAGCTAACGCCTTCGCTAAAAGTCGCTAAATGTCGCTAGATGACGTCGTACTTCAATTAGCATATTCATGACGTCATCGTGTCGTATTTGCGTTCTGCATGCCTAATGTGTTTTCTCATTAAATTCATGCTCACATACTGTATTTTAATTTAATATAATATAATATAATATAGCCGAATGTACAATAAAGCTGTTCTCATTTAATTTTTTTTTTTTTTGTCAGACAATTTAACGAGTAGGCTAGCTAATGAATGACTAAATTTTTTATATGTAAAAAAGAGTTTGGGAACTGGGTTAACTAAAGCACTGTAATAGTGAGTATTACAAGTGATCAGCACAAGAAAAGAAAGGGGAAAAAATGGTCATACTAAATTCTTTTAATATAAAACAAAAGAGAAGCAGATAAGTGATAAGTGCGTAGAAACAACTCATTCCCGTCTGTCAGCTGCCGTGCTGCTGCTCCTCTCAGCCATTCACTGAACAGGGTTGACGCAGAGAGAGGTATGACGGCAGGGAGAAAGCAAGATCTCGCGCTCGCAGGACTGTGCTGGCAACATTTGGAGGTTACTGAGGTTTGTCCAAAAAGTCGCTAGATTTGTCGCTAGTCGCTCTTTTGAAAATATGTTGCTAAAGGGGTCTGAAAAGTCGCTAAAAATAGCGACAAAGGCGCTAAGTTGGCAACACTGACTCAAGCTGCGCGGGCGCGGACGAGCGCTGCGTCGTATTCTTATTTGACAGGTGTCCGCGGATGCGATATTGCCACTTGAGAGGTCAACCAGGTACTGGCACTGTAGTATTTACATGTCATGTTATCTTAAGAGTCCTATTCATTTTAAACATTGTGGTTATCGCCAAAACCGGGATATTGTCACACTCTAAATTAACACGATGTCGATATTTCATGCTTTGAATATCACGATTATCGTCAACACCGGTATATTGTGACACCCCTAGTTCAGATACACAGCAACAAGAAGCCAGTCTCTGAAAACTGAGAACCAACTAAGAACAACACTGACAGCAAGTGAAGAGCGAACTTTACAGGAAGTCTGACATGTTTGGAGACGTTGAGAGACTCATATGTGCATTACCTCAGACAGTATCACTGTCAACTATGGTCAGGTGCACACATAGGGTCTATTCACACGGGATTAGTATTACCTGTTAATTTATTTAATTAATTTTTCCAGACCTTTTTACTGAAGGTAAAAGTCGCCGTAATCTTTACTGACATTGTCCGTAATGATTACTGAGATGGCACATTCGGACAGGACTAAAATCACAGAGAAGCTCTGGTAATTATTACTTTACCCCACCTCTCCATGTTAAACTAGTCCTGTCAGAATAGGGCTATAAACACACAAAACTAGTCAATGGATCTAAAACCAAAACTATGTGTCTGAATAGTAGCACCATCAATGTTGTTTACTTTTAAAACAATGCACAATGAATCATTGACAAGAGTATTGCCTTAATATTACGTAATTAAGGGGGCACTATGATTACATAACTTAATATGTTTTGATTCATATTCTTCTCAAGGATGGACTAGTTATACATTCTTTAGCAAATATGAAGACAGTAAAGTATGTGGATTTCAAATCACTTTAGGAAAGTATTGAGGGACACAGAGAAAAATAGGCAGATAAAAAAGTAAGAAAGAGAGTGTTAAAAAGGAGTGCAATGAAAAATACATTTTCTTCAGTATTTTTGTCTTGTTTCCAAATAAAAATGATCTAAATGTTCTGAAGATAAATTTACTGCACCCAAAAATGAAAATGATAACATAAATTACTCACCCTCAAGCCACCCTAGGTGTACTTTCAGCCAAACACAATCAGAGTTATATTAAATAATATCCTGGCTCTTCTCTCTAATGAAATTTAATAGTGCCCAAGTTTTTGAAGCTCCAAAAAGCACATCCATCCATCATAAAAGTAATCCAACGCGCGTATGGCCATTGCTGGAAGCCAGTGATTATAGTTTATAAAGTTTTAAGAAATCTCGGGCACTATTCAATGCCATTAAAAAACTGGGAAGAGCCAGTATATTATTTAATATAATAAACCTGATTGTGTTCGACTGAAAGAAGAAAGTCATATACACCTTAAAGGACCCTTTGAGACCATAAAGGAATAATTCCCTCACAATATTTAATCATTTACTTGTCTTTCTTCCTTTCAGAAGACTTCCTTATTCCGTAGAACACAAAAAGTAGATATACTGTAATGTGGTCATTCTTTTTCATGCAATTACATTTAATGGAGAATGAAGCTCTAAGCTTTGAAAAAACATGCTAAAATAGCATTAAAAGTATCCTAATTTGGCAAATTGTGTAAAAAAAATGTTTTTGTGAGGCTCATGCATTAAAAAACCTCAAAGATACCCAATTCAAGATACATTCTCTGCAGTGTATATAAGCAAATGATCTTGTTTTCAAAAATAGAATATTTGACATTCTTTTCTAGGAATTCATCTTCCTCTGAAATGATTAGTAGGTTGATATTTCAAGATTTCAAGATTATTCTGCATGCAACACAATTCATTCTTTAATTTGCTGACCATTTTTACCTTTCCACATGAAGGCTTTAACCTTTTCAGACCCTTTTCATTTTTTTAACAGTTATTTTAAGAAAATGTATGTATATATAGAGTATATATACATTTTCTTAAAATAACTATAAAAAAATTAACTAAACAAAAACATATTTTTATAATAATAATTCATAATCATTTTGAATTTAAAGTACACATAAAGCATGGATATAATGTTGGTGTGTCTGAAATATAAACTGGTTTGAAAGGGTTAAAACCCCAGATGCGACCTGTGTCTAAAGAACTGAGCAAAAAGAGATGAGAGAAGAACATGAAGGAACATCTGGGCAAAGCTTCATACCAAATATCTTAACACCCTCCTCTTTCCCACAATGCCTCTGGATGATGTAGATTCTCCACGCATGAGCTGAGACTGACCTTCACGGCTGGTCTAAAGGAGACGGTCATATATTCTCGTCACGCAGATCACAGACGCCGCTTTCTGAGAGTGCGTGATTGAAGTGGGAATAGTGTGGGAACAACTCACTACAAATTTGCGTCACACTTAATTTTGTAATGTGTCATTCTTGCACCAAACTGAATTGCAAAAACAGATAAGCAGTGGAAAATCACATCCCAAACTCACACAGCTGGTTGAGCAAATGTCGGGATGCTTAAACAGAGCAAAGTTCAGTGCGCTAGATTTTACAATTGAATTCAGGGTATTTTAACTAACGCTAAATCTCAAACACATAGAAATGTAAAATACTTTTAGGCTTCATATAAAACCTATGTCCTTAATCTCCAACATTACACATTACACACTGCTACACTTCATTAGTTTAATTCCAATATGGGAAACTAGCTGAATATATGCAAATTGAAATGTCACATAAAAACATGTAATTACCCCAAAGTAAATTAAAGATAATAACTAGTGTCTTGCATATGCCTCGGTTAGAAGGAAACCACAAGTCAGATGCTTAAGGTTTACAGTATGTAAAACCATGACAAAATCAGCCAGTGTGGCTGTCAAGACAACTTCACAAGCAAGTTCATGAGAAATAACACACAGCAAAACAAACATGGCTTAACATGAAATCCTCTATTTTCAAGGCATCGTTTCTAAGATTTGTTCAAGTTCAAGTACAATTTCTAAAACTAAAATTGAAATGAAAATGTATTTTTGGGTGAACTAACTCTTGAATGCAACCTTGCTGAATAAAAGTGTTAATTTCACTTTTATGACCCCAAACATTTGAACGGTACTTTAGTGTTTCTATGGTGTTTTATGGTTCTTGAAAAAATAACATTGATTTACAGTGCTTCAAAATATGTACCATGGTACTTTTTCTGTTGACACAACATAGATAATACAGTTTTCTAAGGCCTTCATAGAGGCTTCATACTGTAGTGTGCTTGTGCTAGACTGTCATTATAGATCTACTTTTATACTTCTCTTCTTCGCTACTGGCAGCTACACAGCTTGTGTGCTGAAACAATGCCATGGGATAAATTCAAATAATGTTTTATAAAACTGGTTTTAAAAAATACATTCGAATCATACAGCTTTTGAGCTTCTGGGGAACTCACTAAAATATGTTTAACCAAACTCACGAGGCCTGAACTTATGCATAAACCAGCATTTACATACACAACTTACCTTTGTAATAGAAAAGACATCGATCTGTCAGCACAAACCAGCGCTTGTTCCACTGTTTCACACCACTGCTTGCCTACATTGCAGGAAAAAAAGAAAAGAAGAACAAATCAAGGCCTTGAAACTGCATCTAAGCGCCTAGACGTTTTTGAAAGAGAGTGGCTTAAGTATGGATTATAGAGTTATGGCTTTAGGCTGTGAGAGAGTGTTTGTTTGTGTCTGTGTGGATGATGGTGAGGTTTCAGGATGAGCAACAGTACCTGCTTGTGAAGCCAACCCTGCCGGGCCACCTCAGCATGGGGGTTGCGACGCATAGAGTTGGAACGCTTCCCAAACGTGGCGGTTCTCTTGGGTGTGCGCGTGCCCTGGTGGGAGAGTCACAGAGGAGTGTTAACACAATAACACCAACGGCAAACACACACAATCTGGGTAATGAATGACAGTGGGAATGAATTACAAAGGAAAGACATCCACCGCAGCCAGACCATTGTTAACAAAAACTAAAACCATTAAAAATAAACATAAAGGTAACATTTTATTTTACAGTCCTATTTCGCATGAACATACTATATACTTATTGTAGTAATGACACTATCTGGGTAATAACTAAGTACTAGTCCTGAACCTACTGCTGAACCTAACCTTAACCCATGAAGTTACCTTTTATTACAGTACTTTCTTGGGTAACTACACTGTAAGGACAATTTAAGTGCATGTACTGTAAAATAAAGTGCAACCAAAATAAAATTAACTAAATTAAATTTTTTTATTTTATTTTAGCAAAAGTTATTTTTTTAAGTTCAAGTACTAACATTTCTAAAACTAAAATTGAAATGAAAATGAATTAAAGCTAATCTCAGAAACATTAAAAAACGAATAAAAATTATTAAAGCACACAAAATTACGCAAATAAAAGCTAATTTAAAATATTAATTAAAATGTTCTAATTCAAAAATTCTATAAAAACATATATATAAATATTATTAAAATAAAGACTTGTTTGTTATAACAAGTTTAAATAAAAAACTTCATAATTAATATAATATATAATAAAAAATATAGTAAAATATAATATCAAGTTATGTAATAATAAAAACAATATAAAAAGTATAATATTTGTTTTAAAACTCATATTTAATAATAAAAATGTAAATATTATTCATATACAAAATAATATTAATACAAATAATAATAATAATCATTCTAATAATAATTATATTTCTAGAAACTAGTTAATCTATAGCAGCTGTACTGACCCGTGCGTGGTTTTGGGAGTCCGGGGGCATCTCAGAAACCATGCTGATATTGTTGGCGTTGCTGTTTGCTTCGCTGGCTTTGTTCACGGGCCCCCTGCCACCCGCCTTGCCGTTCATTTCCGAATCAGAGCTCCTGTGAGCACACACACAAAGCCATTGAGCCATCCCAGCCTTTGATCCCGTAACAAACTTCTCATCTGCCGGCGTTCAACGCACCAATGCAGAGAAATCATTTTCAAACTAATACACTGACTCGAACTGGTGGAAAACTGAGGGATTATGGGAAGGAAGCACACAGGCATTCGGGAACAGCTATTTTTATTCCCAACTGGCACCGTCGTAAGGCCGCACCCCTGAGGTTTTCAGCAGTTTAAAAACAGGCGATGGTTCACAAAGAATGTGATTGGAGTGGCGAATAGTGGAAAGAAAGAGAGAAAGAGTTGGTGGATGCAGGCCTGCAGTCTCAGGTCAATCGTATTGATCTCCTCACTGGGCCGCCCAGGCCCTCTCCAACAGCCTTCGATCCACCGACCAGCAAGATGAATTTACAATCCCCTAGAGCCGCCCGGTGGCTGAAGCTTCCATCTTGGAAAGCTCACTGTAGTGCATGCTAACATCCGCAGTCAGTTTATGGCCATACGCAAGTCATTATGAGTCTATGAAGCACAGAACATTACATAAACACATATGGAACAGAGCATGCACATACAGATCAAATAAGGACATAAAAACACACACAATCATTAGCGCAAAGTGGGAACGCACACACGACAGTAACAATTACTACATTAGGGCACGATAGAAACATCTCTGTGCTAATTATCTAGGCTTTATTTAGCTATCGTTGCAAACAGCGGTAATGTTCCACCAGCTTCCTGCTTCGTAAATGGAAATTAATCAAATTAAATCCTGGATGGATCTCAGCTTTAATGGCATCGCCTCTTATTAATGTGCCATTGGCTCTCGACTCATTATATTGATCCAGAGGAGAACAAGAGGTTAGTGCATTCTCTTTATCCTGGAGGAACATTTTACTAAATGTATAGAGGAAATCAAGGAAATTCTGACACGTTTATCCTCCACCTGTTATCTCATGCAGCTTGAAACTAATTAATAAAAGGCTCTCAGCGTAATTTATCCTGGCATCGCCATTTGTTTGTATTTATGTTTCCACAAGTGCACAATTATTTTATAGTGACTATTATACAAAAAGCCAGACAGAACAAGGCTGGTCTGACAAGCAATTGTGTTTCTGTCTCCTCCACACTCACATTTTCAGCAACAATGAGATGGATGTTATTCATTTTCAATGAGAGTTGATGATTTACACCGACATGAGTGACAGTGACTGTTGGGAACACCATGTTTTAAGCAGCAAGTAAACTGACATCTCAAAATAAAAATCTATTTTTATTATACATGATTTTTTACAATTTAAAATAACTGTTTTAATATATTTTAAAATGTCATTTATTCCTGTGATGTCTCTAGTCTAGATTACTCTAGTCTTCAATGTCACATGATCCTTCTAAATCATCATTAATATGATGATTTAGAAACATTTCTAACAAGAAACATTTCTTATTATAATCAATGTTGAAACAAGTTTTGCGTTCTAATATTTTTTGTGGATTCTTTTGATGAATAGAAAAAAAAATATGAATGGCATTGTAAATTTGTTGATGTTGCATTTACAATCTATCATGGGGATGGGTACTACTGTGCATTATATAACACACACACACACAAAAAATCACATAGCCAGACAAAAATGATTACATGAATGAGTTCATGAGCCTTTTGGACTGAAGGAATAGTTGCGGTCTCTTTTGAAAGAAGACCCTTGGTTAGCTTGTTGTCAGAAATAATAAGGTTTGTATCCAAGCTGAAATGCTTTTCACAATAGATTCAGCAAAGGCAGTATATAACTAACAGCATATTTACAAAAGAATAAACAAAAGATCACTCACAGCAAGGGTTTCAAAGGTCCGTTAACTTCCAGGTGCGTCTGGATCACTTGCTGGTGTCCGACTGTTCCGTTAGGGTCATTTTGACTGAAAAGATAAAAAAAGACACTTAGGATTTCAGACTGATTGACAAACACATTATAAACCAGCCAAAACAATCTTTCAAAAAGTGTCTGGAAGA
Organism: Iberochondrostoma lemmingii; assembly: GCA_029874575.1. Lineage (NCBI taxonomy): Eukaryota > Metazoa > Chordata > Actinopteri > Cypriniformes > Leuciscidae > Iberochondrostoma > Iberochondrostoma lemmingii. The sequence continues at coordinate 2,566 of JAPMOL011111662.1, read as the reverse complement.
ATATCAAGCCAAAAGCAGCTGGAACTGATTTTCCATTTGTTTAAGGTGCTCCAAAACTCGTTCTTATGGCTTCAAACCTGTTTCACAGCAGGCACATCCCTTCTTTATTAATAATTCAGCATTACAACATCATGTCCGATCAATAAAGGGCCACTTTCTTTGTAAGTCTACATGAGACAACTGCTGTGGAAATTAATGGCTGTCAAAGCTTGTGAAAGAGTGTATTAAGTGTGGACAGATTTGCGCTCAATGCCAAACTATCACCAAGAACTGTTTTTGAAGAATAACACGTCAGAGTTCATAAACACCTATTATATTCAGTCTATATTCAGAAAAGACATGTATTTTGTCCATATAAAACCCCATGAAGCCTGGAGTTCAACTTCCTGTCACACTTTCTCTGACCCCGGCTCGTGTGTTCTCCCTGTGGATGTGCGCTTGAAACTTGTCTCTCGAATGTTTTCATTGTTTGCGTGTCATTTTTCTGGCTATTGATTTTATAACTGCAGAAGAGGGAACAAGCAAATACATTTTCTCTGGGTTTGGTTAACCTGTTTCTCTCTTCACATCAAATCAAAACTAGCATTTAGAAAGGATCCAGGCCATAAGATATAATTTTAGTCATGCGACAGTGAGGATCAAATTTAGACTTGTTTTGCTTCAGGAACCACATAACAAAATCAGCTACTTAAACTTGAAATGAAAACTGAAAATGTAAAAATAAAAGCTAAAATGAATACTATAATAATATATATTAATAATAAAATAACACTGATTAAGTGGTGACCCAACACAGTACCAAAACATCCTAGCTATGCTGGCATCTGGATAATTTAGCTAGCTAAATTAGCTAAAGCTAAAAGTATTGGACGCAGCCTTTGACACCAACAGTAAAATACATAGGACATATTTTCTTCTCCCTTTTAAAAGTTCATAAGCCTATTTATTTTGCCTATTATTATAAGTCTATTACCTATGCATATACATCTTCACAGTATATGGCTAATTGTATTTCATTATTTACATTTAGTATTGATTTTACCTGTCTGCAATGGTAAATGTAAATAAGTAAAGACAATTAATTCAATGCATTTATTGTTTTGCTTGTGAAATGTAATGAGTTTCACATAAAGATAACTATCAACTAGCTAGAGTTAAATCCATATTAAACCAGGCATTATCGCTAAGCTAACATGAACCAGTGACCTTTACAAGGCTTTTCACGCCATGCTTAACAAAGTTAAAAAGAAGAGTTTGAGCCACAGACTAAATTGTGAAGGTGCTAAGATGTTACGCCGTGTCAGATAGCAACCGACAACTAATCTTAAACTAAACAATTCTTGCAACATAATATATTCATGCTGTGTAGTTTCACAAATGTTCGTACGCTGTTTAGTTTCAATGTCTGAGAGAAAAAGTTAAAAAACATTGCCAGCAGTATTAGCGAATTTATGCAGCGACATTTCCACAAGTGTACAAGTGACATGCTTCACTTGTCTAATGATATAAACCTTGTAAATATGCAAATAAGAAATGTAACTCCTACGCTAACGCATTTACAATGAGGAATATGAAAACCTGACTGCGCAGAACCAATTCATGCATTATGGTGGCACAAGATAACCCAGCATTAAACATGGGCTAAAAATCAACCTTGTTTAACAATTTCAAGTGTGAAAAGCCTGTTTCTTGGATCTACTGTAAAAACACTAGACTTAAGGTCCTTATATTCATCTTGCTCTCTCTTCAGTTTGATGTTTTTCCTACATACATCAGACTCACCTCTTCAGTGTTGTTTAAGTGCACTCGAACAATATGCCAAATTCAACCACTTAAGGATTACACAAGCAGACCTCAAAGTCTGTGAAGCCTCTGTATACACTGACACACAACGCATGCGGCCTGATAGGTTGGGGACAAGAAGCACAAGCCAAGAATACACTCATGCTGAAGGCATCCACCTCTTGACACCAAAAAGATACACACACCAGAGCTCTGTGCTCCATATAACACCAGAGGACAAACGTTTAAACAAATCTAGCATAACAGCCTAGCCACTGAAATCAGGTTGAGGTGTGCGAGTGCACGTGTGCGCGCTCCAATGTGGTCTTGGCACTGAGCATGCTCGCTCGTGTGTAACCTATAAACCTACATAGAGGCACAAGGCATTCATCTGCACATAAACGTAGCTAATATGACCACTAATCAATGATTGAGTCGTTAGCAAACAAGAAATGATTTAGCAGCATCAGAATGGAGCATGTAAACGGAACCACTCTGGAATCCAGCAAGGACACAAATGAGGTGCCAATGCATGCACTGGTAACAAAACACGCAAACTTTACACAAATATACCTCAATATCTTGTAAAGATGGTCCATGAGAAAGCAAGCACTGCATTGCAGTCCTGCCTGACCTCCAGCTCAGAGTTTCCCCTCACACTGCTGTCTGCCGCTATAAACTCTCTCCCAACATCCTGCCTTACCTACCTCACTCGCCGGTCCGCGCGGAACTTCAGCATTTTCCCCCGGATCAATCATATAAGTCAGTGGGATGAGGCCAGGTG
>JAPMOL011111595.1:0-11421 GCA_029874575.1 Iberochondrostoma lemmingii | reverse complement strand
CACCAGAGACAGGGAGGCCATGAGGCATGAAGAGAAATGGTGTCGACCATTTCTCTACCAGGAGACCCATATAAAGTTACGCTGCAGTGCTTCCAAAATAAAGTGGCTGGCTCTGTTTTTACTTTAATCTTAAGAATAGCATCTAGATTTTACATAATGTTAATGATTTTGGTGTAATAATGCTGTTGTTGTTTGGTCTTCAGACTGAAAAGTTTAGGCCTCAAAGTGGGATGCCTTTTAACCCCCTAATTTTACATATCATTTTTTTTTTTATATTAATGAGTTGAGGAGAGTATGTGATGAGTGACGTGTCATTTTATGTAATAGCAATATATAATTTTGTCGGAAATTCAGTGCATAAACGTTTATTATCCATAATTCAGTTAAATACGGATATGTGACAACGGTGTGTAAACAGCTGTTTAACATTACACCTTGAGACAAATTTAAAACAGTAATACATTATAAATCTGATTGGATGAGTTGTGTTTGAAAATTTAAAATAGCCAATGTAAACACACTTGCGATGGCACATAGTTGTTTTGAAATGTTGCTCGGCAACAGTAAACAACCTTTATTTACACACTATTTACACTGGACACAAGCGGAATGTTGTGATGCGTCAAAACTAAACCAATCCCATTGTAATCCAAGAAGCTGTCTATATTGGATGCACCCATCTGCAACAGTCAATACTTTCTCTTACTTACAATTCATACTGTGGTATTTCTGTGGTTGTATAGTCTCTGCAGTGTCTCTGCAATAAACAGTCTTACTGTCAGTCCTGCTCTTTATTATTATAAGAAAACGTATCCATTTATTTGATTGTTTTCATTTCCACGATGATAATGTCAAGAAAATGGGTACTGCACTGCTTAAGATTTTTGCATTGTCAGTTAAAATGATTTGCTGGTCAATTTAGACAACTTCAATTTGTGTACATTTGACCCAAAGAACACACACGCTTGTGCCAGAAGCTGTCCTTTGAAGTACAGGTTGTGCCTTTTGCATGACTGAAGCGAGGGTAAGTGATTAGACAGCGTTTGGACAGACACCCTCAGTACTCTGTAACACAAGGTGATTTGTGCACGTTGCAGCTCAGCTCATGAAGTCCAGGTTGCCCCTGACAGGGCCCATCAGGTCAGTCAGACTTGGCACTGGAAACAAAGTTTGCCAGGGCCGGGGGTCAAACTCAGCTTAAAGAGTCAGCTCTGTCAAAAGCCTCAGACACATTCTTACCTTACAGCCAACCTCGACTGATCCAGGGCTATTAATCACAGCGGAGCGGCTCTGACCTCAGCCCCTTCTCCCTTTGAAGTGTGCTGTCCTTTGCCGCATGAGGAAATCATTTGCTGCCTGATTCAATGAGCCGTCAGCCGAGCCAGCGGACCTAATGACATGTGAGAATATTAACCTCCTACCACTGAGAGCTGTGAATCTTGAGAGGCAGTCTATAATTCACCAGGCGTTTCATCCCTAGCCTGACTCCTTCTTCTGGTCGAAAACCCCCGCCCGACCCTACTCAACCCAACCCTAGTCTCAGCCTCAGACGTCACGCCCACGGGCCGTTGGCTGAACGTCTGATGCATATGGGAAACACTTCAGGAGTTTTGAAGACATCGTCTAAATTCTACAGGATTTCCTGGAGACGTGTGTGTCACGTTCTTTAACGATCCACCTGGAAACAAGCTGTTGTGATGCCAAACCCCCTTATGGAAGAGAAAAGCTGTCGTGTTTACAACTGTGACAATGAGCGCTTACCGGGATCTATTGTAAATGCTGGATTTTCAGCATTTGCGAATGCTGTGAAAGTTTATGGTGCCACTGGTGCAGTAAACTTTCACAATGTTCTTGAATGAATAATTTGCTTGATGCATGCTGGTTTGTTAATGTAGGGACATCGATTTTACATTTTCATGCCCCTAAACATGACAGAGAACAAAACAAACTGTGAGTGGTTGCTTTACATGTCAGTCAAACGTCCTCTTGGGCAGTCCTGGGCCAATGAAAGCTGCGATGAAGTCTGCCGTCAGTCTGAAGGTCTGGCTACGCGAGACTAACCCCACCCTGACCCAACACACTACTGCCTGGTCTGCCCCAAAGGGATAGTTCACCCAAAATTGAATGTCATCTGTTGTCATTTACTCACCCTTGTTTTGTTCCAAATCTGTATGACTTTATTTCTTCTGTTGATATTTTGAGAAATGTTTTTTTCCCCCCACAGAGTTAAAGTTAATGATTTAAATGAGGGTGAGTAAATGATCACAGATTTTTTTTTCCTTCAAAGATGTATTTAACCCTAACATTTTGTCACTTACTTTTTTCCAACCGCATGTTATTTTCTATTTTCTGTGAAATACAAAATAAGATGTTGCTCAGAACGTACAAGCTGCTCTTACAAAAAAGGACAAAACAGAACCATAAAGTTATCTTAAAAATAGTCCATTCAGGACTTCTTAAGCCATTTTATGATGACTGTACCATCTACTTTCCTTGTTTGTAAAGCAGAATCTTGAACAAATTGCTTAAGAAAAAATAAAAAGCTAAAACAACATGAGGATGTGCAAATTCAGATATTTCTTTTGCCGCACCATTCCTTTAAGTGACCTTCTGTTATCTTCTCTTATAACCCAATAATTTAGACTAATTAAATACTTTTTATTCATGTCGATTTATTCATGGAAACCCCATGTGTGTTTTTTTCCTTTATCTACAAAACACTAGCATTTAGCTCTTTATATAACTATTTGTTATTTATATGTGTAATGCGCAGTACTGTAATGATAGTGTTGTTAAATGGAGCCAAATTATGCACTGCAGGTTTGTGAATATCCACGTAAATAACAAGCCAAAATGTACATTATATATTGGAAGAAAATCACCCAACCAGTGGGCGTCCCATTAAAACTGCTGGATGACTGCTCCATAAGCCTTTAACACATGTAAATTGCAACATAGCTCAAGCCCATTTCCTTACACATGTGATCTGTAAATTGCTGCCACCCTAGGGCTGGTGACATGTTTGATGTCAGGCGGACTGGAGGGGCTGAGATTAAGCCAGATAATGGTTGCCTAATACTGCCAAATCGAAGATTTATTGTGCCGCCGCATCCGAAGCATCATGTTTTTGAAGATTGAAAACAGAATTTCATGCAGGTTGAAGGTAGGAGTGCATCTGAGCTCCTTTGGCACTTCTGTTATGCATGAAGCTGGTGTCAAGATCATATTCAAGGTTGTAAGGTTGATTAATAAAACTCTGAGAACGACACAATAGGCAGATGTGGCGTTCTACCTCACATTTATCACAACTGCAGATCATCCTCTGAGAAATAGTTGATTCACTCATTTTTCTCTGTGCGATGAGGAGTTTGTCATGTCCTCTGATGGACAGCTTCGCGGTGTCATGTGCATTTTTTCTTTCTTCGTGTTTTTTTACATTTATTCAAACCAGTCCAATCCCTGTTTTTACAGCCCCGCTTCCCTCTTTCATTCATTATAGTTTCTTATCTTGGCAGGCAATCAGAACTGCCAGGCAGCCAGTCCATTATGCACATATGAAGCCCATCACTCCAACCGGATTGGCCAATTCATCAAACATTTATCTTTTGCCCTGTGAACAGCATGTCAATTTGCCTGTCACTCCCAAGCCTTCGCAACCTCTTCGGAATAAAAACATTACTTTTCCCGCACCGGAGACCGCTTTGATGTTAAATCTCCCCTCTTTAACTTTAAAACAAGGCCTGAAGTCAGATTTCAATCCACACACTGGAAAAGATCCCAAACAACTGGATCCGGGCAGCCGTCCACTGTTGACCATACTTTGAGACCGAGCTGTGGTGCTGGTTGCAGATCAGCTGGTAAATATGTACGGTCTAGATCACCCTTGTCTGTTCTGGGACCCAGTTTTGACTCCACACACATGGCATGGGTGACACCGTGGAGCCGAGGATATGAGAGAGACTAATATCAAAGAATGATCAGAGCTGCTCTGTCAAGAACAGGCACGGGGGACTCAAAAAAAGAGAGCAGAGAAGAGAAAGGCCTTTTAAAACCGGCGCGCAAACAAGGGAATTATTGGCCATAGCAAAGGGAAATATCAAAGCTGGGAGTATCATACAGAAGGAGGCTTTTGCTGAATGGGATCACTGCTGGAACGCAGACTCGGAATACAAAGGCAGCGTGAGTGTGCTTGAATGAGTGCTGTGTCTAAGAATATGTTATTTGCGGTTAGCGCTATTTGCTAACTTGGTTGTATCAACTCTGCAGGTGCATCTGAGTTCTCTTTACTCGTACTCTCTCTGTCTCTCCCTCCCTGGACATGTGACCTGTGAAAGCTGGCTGACTAATGGCTGCAGTGACTGACATTTCAACCAATAATCACAGAGTGTTTTTTCCCCTGTTGTCAGCAGCAGTTTATCAATCAGCATGTCCGCATTAGTATTTGTCTATCGATCCATCCATCTCTGTCAAGCCATCTCTGTGTCATTGTCTGAGCTCTTGTCCTCTTGTTTGGCTTCTTTTGAGGATAGTCTGCATAGTAATTTGTTTTACAGGCCCTGGCTTTGAAAGGTTGACTAACAGCATTTACATGGCGGCCATTTGAAAAGGCGTGGAAGCAGACGTTCTCAGCGAGCGCTTGTTTCACATGTCAGCAAACTGTCACCATCTACACAGGATTTTTTTTAACATAACCTTTGGTAATAATCGACTCGTTTGACCTTCTTTTAATGCTATCGACTTTCTCCGTCAGTGTTTTTCCCCCTCCCCATTCAAGGCATTATGTTTAATAATGGGATTACAAGAGATCCCAATTTGACGAGCAAGAATTACCGTCAGGATGTTATTTGTCCGAATAATCAGCCACATCATATACAAGCTAGTCTCCGTATCTCAGTAAAACTAAACATGTCACAAAAATGTAAAAACACACCATGATGTTGTTCCTCTTTTTCATTTTGGTTGGCTTAATGAGGGGAATATTTCCAGAAATGTGTCGCCACGTGGAGTTATGAAAAGAAATCCTAGATAAAGTTTGGTGGTACAATTTTCATGTTTGTTAGGAGAACACATCGTTAGTCGTGTTTTTGATTAGATTGTTTGTGCCTGTTACATAAGGAAGGGCTTGATCATCATTCTTACAGTTTGTCTCAAACAATGTATTATGCTTTGGTTCCTTATAAAATTTCTCTCTAATTCATTTCGTTTACTCACTAGCACATTCGGCGTTTTCCGAGTTTCAATTTTGGACCCTGGCTGTTGTTCAATTGTCCAAATAATGCGATTAATGTGTCCAAAGATCAGATTTATCCAAGCTATTTTAATGTAAACATGTATTTTTATTGCAAAATTCACACCTCTGAATAAAAATATTATTGTAAATCACTCAATGGCAGATTAAAAAGGGGTCACTGACACGTTGTAATGTCCGCATTATCCACCAAGCCATCTCTGACCTGTCCTAAATTTGTATCATGATCATTGGGTCACCTTATTTATGATGTGTAATCATGTGTTTTTCCAGCAGCAGTTGTTTAGCAGCTGGGTCTGCGAGCCATTTGCCAACTCAGGCAAGATAGAGGCAGACACGCTGCACTGGCAAACACGTTGAGATATTCACTGTGACAATGAGCTTGATCATAATTATCTTAACAAGGAGTGGGTTCATTGGTGTGGCTCGTTAAATCTATCTCTCTTTCCCACTCTCGTGTCTTCCCATCCATCTCTCTCCTTCTCGCCTCAGATCAGACGGCGCTCTCTGCATTGTGCTATTCTTTCATTGTGGTGTGACTTTGAAGATGGTGGTGAAAATGTGCAGTCGGTTTTGGATTCCCCATGGGGACGAGGTGTGAGTCAGAGAAGTTCCTACCTGAGAGTGTTTTGTGTGTGATTGAGTTTTAGATTGCTTGTGTATTGACATTATTTTAGTTTTCACAAGATTTCACAAGTTTTTTATTCTGTGGAGGACAGATCAAAGTGACTAATGCGTTGTTTGTTTTTTTCTGTCTGGCATAATGTATCAGTCTGTACGATTTGTACAGTATATTCAAAGAATTTTGAAGTATGACATTGCCAAATGTTGCATGTTCACTTTTTGGGGATATTTTGGGAATATTAATTTATTTTTATTAATCAATAAATTCCAATAGAAACAAACCATGCTGTATTATTTTAATTTAATACTGTGAAGCTGCTTTGATACAATTTGTGTTGTGAAAAGCGCTATACAAATATACTTGACTTGACTTGACTTGACTTTATTCACAGATTATCTATGAATAAGGTAACAGGTAATTAGGTAATAAGTTAAATTTATTCGGTCCTCGTTTCATATGTTACATGTACTTACTTTTGTAATAATATGCATGCAACTAACCTTAAACCAAACCCTATTTCCAAACCTAACACCATTAAAATGCTGTTAATAAACATTACTTAGTACTTAAATGTATAATTACACTGTAGCAAAGACACCAGTAATGTGTAAGCAAACACCGAGGTTTAAGGCCCGTTCACACCAAGAACAATTGCTATAAATATAACTGTATTATCATCCTGTTTATTCTAAGCGCATGCTTGTCTGTCACTTTAAATGCTCGAGCTCATTATAGCAGGATTGATTCTGATTGGCTGTCAGTCGTTCATCAGATGGATAGTATCGTTCTGAAAGTGATTCCAATGATATAATTTCTCTGTGCCATTCGCGTAATAGATGTGGTGTGAACTCTATTCTTTAATATTGAGAACGATCTTTATCACTATAAAGTTATTGTCCTTGGTGTGAACAGGCCTTTAGTCTTGATGTAGTTGCACGTTACTACATTTAATTACTATAGTAATAACAGTAAATTATACATAATTACAAGTAACTAACCCTAAACCCCAACCATAACTCTATAGTAAGTACATGTAGTTAGTTATTATTACTTAGTACTCATATGAGTCAGTACAATGTAACTACATCACCTTAAAATAAAGTGTAACAAAAATGATAGTATATATCTTTCATTTTTTAAATGTTTATTATTATTATTATTCCATAGGAAAGAAATAAGGAGTGAGTAAATAACAGAATGTTCATTTTCGGTGAGCCGTTCTTTTAAGCGCGTGTGGCAATTAATCATTCAGTTAACAACATATTTTGAAAGTTTTCCCCTTCTGCACTGTACAGATGTTGTATAAAACGGCAGCGCAAACGTTTAGGCACAATGTGTTGTGGTTAAATTAGGGTTGAATCCCTGTTTGTTGTTCTGAATGTGATTTGGCCGCTCCCTTGGCTGTGAATTTAACTGATTAAATCACCTTTTGCACACAGCGGTAGTGACACGAAAACAACAATTAATAAGCAACCCCCCTGTGACGCGCGGATGCCTCTTAACTAAGCGGCTAATAACATTACAACCGCCCAGATACAGCTGAGGCAAACAGGTGGAGGGGGCTCGCAGAACAGCTTTCATTTATCGAGCAGGGACATTTCTCTGTATGCGTGGAGTTTTGTGCGATTTGACTACACAAATAGAACATATTTCTCTTGTGGTTGGAGTTCTTGGCTCTCTGCTTATATGTTTGCTTTCTTTCTCTTCTAAAGCCCACAACATTTCATCAGCCATGTTCTACAGGATAAGAGTGAGGTATTTGCGTAACACAACAGAGAGTTTTACGAGACTTACCATATTTGGGTGCCATCCAAAGACAGAGAGACACCTGGCTAGATATCAACATTTACTCCTGTGAGCTCTTCCCAGATTGCCATGGGATTTTCCACGCAACTGTACCACGAAAAGTCTCACGACAACAAATTCATAAGATTGTGAAATGCAGGTGTGATTTTTTTTCGTTTCGCCCCAAGAGCGTCAAAAAGTAGCATCATGTTGCCATCCAATTGTTCTTTGCTCAAGGACGCTGACAGACGTAAATGTCAATTAACTAAGGGTGGACACATTAGCATTGTAGGTTGTCAGCCTCTGCCATTTGAGGGATTAGAAACACACACCCCGGCTTTTATGCACCATCCGCGTCATGAACTTTGCAAGGCCCCGACATTACCCTGAGCACCACCCTCCATCATGTCTATGCCAGCACAGGGCGGGGAAAAGACCCAGACAGAGAGAAAGTCCTTGGGGACGGTGTGCGTGCGCGTCTGTGGGGATTAGGTGTCACGATGGGGAATAAAGGGAGAAACGTCCAACTTTTCCCCCCTAAAAGCGATTGTTTTTAACTGTAAGCGGCTCATCTGAGAAGTTGTAGAAGTTGTACTCATTCCGTTTGTGGCTAGGCATTATAGTTGAGCCGGGAAAATGATGGATGACGAGTTAAATTTGTGTTGGGGGAGTGAAGGTGAACTGTGACAGAGTTATTTATCTTGGGAATGGAGGGTTAGGGTCAGGCAAAGCTGGGTGCCTGAAGGCACAAGACATTGACAAATTCATCCCGCACACTGCATTTCTGAAGCCCTTTTGTTTTGAATCCTGGCTACTCACGAGTGACCCTCATCACTCACGCTGCCAGCGTGTGAAGGATGCCGCACCATGCCAGGGGATCTTAGCGCCACTAATTCTTATCATTCACTCTCCTGACAGTCCCAAGCCCAAACTATTCCGGCCTGTGAAAGGGCTCGCCTGAAATATTTATTTCTGCACATAATGGCTGCCCAGATTTAGGGCCATATCATTTTTCCTCTCTTGCCTTATCATTGCAGGTCACTGACAGCCCTGAAAGCGTTCAGCCAACTGGAAGAGCTGATTGTGGACAACAATCTTCTCGGAAATGACCTCCGGTTGCCCAGGTTACCACGGCTCCATACCCTAACGCTCAATAAGAACCAAATATCCTTTCTCAAGCTTTGCTTTTCAGTTCATGCTTGAACAAAATGACAGGAAATGCTGTGAGTTTCAGTGCAATGCAGTGTGCTATCTCCTTGTGCTACACATTATCTCTTTAAATGATGTTATTGTGTTAAATTGAGCTCCTGTCTAATGGGGTTGCTTGATAAACTCACTTGAGTTTGTGCCATGGTGACCTCTAGTGGAGAAGAGGCAAAACAAAATATCCAGGACAGACCCATGACTGGAAGATAAAACCCCATTAGACCATTTTCTAAGAAACATATCATATCTTGATGACCCATATCATAGTTACAGAATATAAGCGTAGAGTCACATGACCAGAAAGCAGAGCAAACTGACATTTAACCAACATTTAAACTCATACATTTTCCAGTAAAGCATTAGCTGTTTAATAAGCTATCTTTGAAGCCAAACTGGAAATTTCAAATTTTCGGCTGTTGACAGTCGGCATTTACATCACTGCTACACATTACATTCAGTTTGTGTGATGAGATGCAAAGAGAAATAAATGGCAAAAGTAAATGTGCTAGCCTGACGAAAATTTATGCTCTGCTGTTTGTCGCTGGATGCTATCCATCTACATAATAATGACGCAGCCTCACCCTCTGTTCTCCAAACAGCTCTCCTCCGACAGAGTGTCAGCAGCTCAGACCCAAATTCTGCTGTGAAGTGGTCTGCACATGCTAATGGCCCAATTATTTACATCCTGTAGTGGCCTGCTGCCATTGAAATTCAAGTGCTGCATTAGTGTGGTTGTATTTTGACACGTTTCGGGCACCATTTTCCAATGAAGTGAATGTATTAGTGATGAATTTGCTGTGAAGTGGCTGTTTGTTTCCCTGTGCTGGGTGAAGGGGAGGGGGTGTCCATGGCTTAGGGAGTCACTAACTGTTTTTACCACACGGCATCCATCATTTTGTCAATGTTTTTAATGTTCTGCACCCAGCCACCCAGGAAATGGGAAGAGGAACGGGGAAGAGAGCAGCCAAACTCGCAGCAAATGCCAAAATCTCGCCCTTAAATTTACCCGCTCTTTGTATTCTCAAGCATAATGCCTATTGAGCTCCTTCAAAGAGTTTCGGTAAATTTGACTGAGTTGTGCTGGCTGGCTAGGCCAGGGTAGAGCGCAGAGTAAATGCTAATGTAATTAACAGCCTGGATTCCTTGACCTCTGCCCCGTGACACTTCACCGACATCGAGGCCCTGTTGGAGCATTTGGTGGAAGTGACGCCAGCCCTGGAATACCTGAGCCTTCTGGGAAATGAGGCCTGTCCCAACCAGCTGGTCAGCATGGATAAAGATGAAGACGACTATCAGAGATACAGGTCAGAACACTGCAATACTGATGAACGTGCACAGTAGTCATTTTGAATTATTATTATTTTTGTCTTTTATTAACTGTACTATACAGAAGTATGCAAAAGTATGGCACCACATTGAAAATTTGGGATTCTAAACTTGGAAAATTGAAAAACAAAAACAATTAAAAGTCATGTGGCAAATAAATTGGCAATATTTCAGATTCTACACTGCATACACTGCATAAAATGAATCAGAAGTGACAGCAAAGACATTTATAATGTTATAACTATTATTTTGAACTCGCTATTGTTTTCAACATTTAGAATAATAAGAAATGTTTCTTGAGCACCAAATCAGCATATTAGAATGATTTCTGAAGGATCATGTGACACTGACGACCAGAGTAATGATGCTGAAAATTCAGCTTTGTCATCTCTAAAATATAATGCAGTAGAAAACTTTGGTGGGTTTCCATGTTTTATGGGGACTTTCCATAGACATAATGATTTTTATACTGTACAAACTGTATATTTTATCACCTAACCATACCCTTAAACACAACCCTCACAGAAAACTTTTTTGTATTTTTATATTTAGTAAAAACTATGATCTATAAGCTGTTTTCCTTGTGGGGACCACAGTCCCACACACACGCACTTGCACACACGTTCAAAGTTTTGGGGTTGGGTAAGAATTATTTTTCTCCCTTCTTTTAAGATTTTCACTAGTGGTCTCGACCTTCAGGACTCACTGTATATGAAATATGTGGTATCCTGAAGCAAAAAAACACTCATGAATTTATTTTGTACTCTGGTACTCATGAATTTATTTTGTTTTGCTGGTATGTTTTTATTTCTTCTGGAAAAAAAGAGAAATACCCCAGGAGTGTGTAGTTTGGCAACTTCCAGTAATCTTTTATTTGGATGAACGGCTGTTGCGCTACACCATAAATCACATTGCACAAGCAAAGACTGATACTTTAGGCTATAACCACACTCTTCTTTTTTTTTTATTTTGTAGACTTGCAAAATCGATTTCAGGTGTGAATTGTGATAACCACAAATGAGTGTTTGCTATCCTTTCCTTTCCTACAAGACGAAACGATGCATTCATTATCAAGCCCAGGCCTATGGGAGTGCAATGCCACGCTATGTTACCACCATTTGTCAGGTTTTCAACTTGAAACCTAGCGGTGGGAAGAACGGTGGGGAGAAACACATTCTTTTGTCTACCTTAGACCTAAGTGCCTTTTTCTCAACACTGTTCAGTATGAATC
>JAPMOL011111521.1:0-10904 GCA_029874575.1 Iberochondrostoma lemmingii | reverse complement strand
TGTGTGTGTGTGTGTGTGTGTGTGTGTGTGTCAGACTCACCGAGCAGCGTGACCTCCTGTGTGATGCCGTAGATGTCTATGATGGCCCAGATGGGGCAGGAGACGCTGAGGCCGCAGTGGAAGAGCACGGGCTCGCCCTCATTGATGCTGTAGAAGACCCGGCCGTGCCGGTCCGCCCAGAAGGCCAGAACACTGTCCCGCACCGCCAGCCTCTCGGGCAGCGCCTTGGCCCAGTACCCCGGCCGGGTCACCAGGTCGGGACAGGCGTATTTGGGGATGTCCGCTAAGCCGAGCTCCCCGGGGTCGATGCTGGTGAAGCCGAACCTCAGCGCCCCGCTCCAGCCGCTGTGCACCCCCGACAGCAGCAGGCGCACCCTCTCGTACAGCCGCACGGGCCGCTGGCTGAAGGTCACGCCGTGGCAGAAGCTGTTCCTGCGCGCGGCCCGGCGCAGGTGTGTGTCCAGGCGGATGTTCTTGCCCTTGGCGTGCGGGTGGAAGCGGGGCGACCCGAGGCTGAGCGGGGGGGCGGGGGGCCGGTCCACTACACCACTGATGCAGTGCTGACGACTGGCCACCGGGCGGCGCTGCAGGCTGGAGTCTGTGTGAGCGAACGCATTAGAGGACATTACACACACACATTCTTAAAACCACTGAACACATCTGAACGCATTAGAGATCATTACACATACGATCAAAGACACTGCATACTAATGTGATACACACACATGCCAAACATGCTTTATCTATCAGCTTATTTTAGTAATCTGTTAAAAAACGTAATTGTTTTTAATTGTTGTCGATTCCTATGTCCTCATATTTCAAACAATATATAGCAATACAAAAATGCAACAATATGTATCGTGGATAGTTCAACCACAATAAAAATAACAGTATGAGAAAAAAAATTCAAGTTTACAGAGTTTTAGTGTCAGTTCTACATTAAACTACTGTATACAATGTTGAATATAATGTATAATAATGCGCTGGGGGAATATCTGTGTGTCCTGATAATGCCAGATGTCTGATGTTACCAGTAAAAAAGTGGTTTATCTATCAACTTATTTGATTAATCTGTTCTGTATTAAAAAAAATGTTTATCATTATTATTTTACTGTCATTTTCAATCTTCAATATACACTGTAAAAAGTGATCAGTTGACTTAACTTAAAAAAAGTGAGGAAACCCATTGACTTAAAATTATTAAGTAAATAAACTTAATGCGTACTTAAAAGAAAAAAGTTATGTGGAATTGTCATTAATTATCAATAATTATGAATTGTCATTGTTATTAAGTCAACTGATCACTTTTTACAGTATAAAAATGCCTGTTTTTTTATATTTTTGAATATCTGGCAAACTAATTGTTTATTATTATTGCCACTTTCCTCAAATAAAAAGTGATCAGTTGACTTAACCTAAAAAAGTGAGGAAAACAATTGCCTTAAAATTATTGAGTAAATAAACTTCATGCCTAATTGAATAAAAAAGGTATGTGGAAATATCAGGTTCACGTAACTTAATATTTTTAATTACGCATGAAGTTTATTCACTTAATGATTTTAAGGCAATGGGTTTCCTCACTTTAAGTAATCAACTGATCACTTTTTACAGTGTAAAGATACCCATTTTTTTATATTTTAGAATATTTGGCAAAATAATTGTTCTTTATTATTATTATTATTATTATTGCCAGTTTCCTCAAACAATGATTCTGTTTTTTAGGTGTTGTTTTTTATTATTTTTTGCGAATTTTGAATATCTCTGTAAATATAGGTGGATTTGAAATTTCTTGACTATTAGTCAAAGTCAGAGACGATGATCACGCTATTTGAAATCTAATTGTTTTCCTTTATAATTGTCACTCTCCTTAACACTCTCTCACACACACTCGCCAGTGTTTTTATTGCAAATTTGCCTTTTTTTTTCTTTTTTTTTGTTTAAAAATAAAAGTTAAAAGTTCACACAGAAACTCCACAATTTTAGTCATTTTTCAATTAAACTTTTCATAAAAATTTCTGATAATGTGATTTAAATTAATAATATTTTACTATACGCCTATAGCACTAGCGGTACCCTTTCACTAGCGGTCTAAAACTTGAGGATGTTATTGTATTGCCTCAGACTGCAGTGACCTGCATAAGTGCACTTTTTCCCCAAACGTTAAGGACACTAAAAGGCATTATTCCAGGAAACGTGGCATATAATCATCAGCACTAATGAGTGTGATGATGACGGTGATGACAGAGCTCCCATAATGCACTGCGCCGGATCAAAGCAGAGCAAATCCACAGCAGTAAATCTCCCTCAGTTCCAGGAACGAGCGCTGGACGTGTCTTAAATAGCTCTTCACAAGTGCAGCATATCTGACACAGCCGTATGACACCAGCTGAATCTCCAGAGTAATGTCTCCGCTATAATCCACAGCAAAATCACAAGAATAGGAAGTTGCGTAAAAAAAAAAAAAATTATATACTGTATATATTTATATTTTAGGACTATACAGATTTTTCTGCATCGTGACAGCATTTTCATGATAATTGTGCATGGTTAAACTTATTGCACACATTACATGTCGTACTATAGCAGTTAAAGTTAATTATGCATAATTATAAGCAACTAACCCTTCATCAAACCCTAACCCAATGAGTTTCTCTATTCTGCTGAACACAAAAGAAGATGTTTTGAAGAAATGAGTGACCAAACAGTTGATTGAACTTCCATAGTATGGAAAAAAACAATATGGAAGTCATTAGCCGCGTTTCCATTACCCTTCAAATTGCGCAAATAGAAATTGCGAATCGAAAAATACGGCCAATGGAAACACGTCAATTGCGCAAAAACTCCCATTTATCGCAAAAAAGTGTTTCCGCTAATTCGAAAAAGAAATATTTCGCAAATCTGCAATGGAAACAGTTTTCGCGCATTTACAGGTCACCTGACGCAGACGACGAGGTGTGTTTGGACAGAATTCGAGACGGAGTTCTTTATTAAATTCATAATAGACAAAATAATTACAGGAAGAATGGACTCTAAACCTCAAAGAAATGCCACAGTCAAGACCTCGACGCAGATCTGAGGGAGAAACACACAGAAACACCTCATACGTGCCGCTCACAGTATAATAAGGGTCGTTCCTTAACATTAATGCTTGGAAAACACACACATCTCCTTTGATTAATAATAATGGCCAGTGCAGCGGCTGGGATATAGTACAGAAAGCCACCAACGTCCGTTGCCATGGTGTTTGGTATGATTTTACTTATCGCGAGAGGAAAAAAGAAGTTTCAGTCGCACAACATCGGTTAATGCAAACGGCGTCATTTCGCAATAGTTTTTTGTCGACATTTAGAAAACAAACGCAAAAGTTTTGCGCAAATCTGTAATGGACATGCGCTAAATGTGGCCAATTCTTCAAAATATCTTCTTTTGTGTTCAACAAATTTTTTTTTTTTTTTTTATTCATAACTGTCATAAAGCATAACAATGTTAAAGATCCTAAAATAAGTGTCATTTTCATTAAGAATTTCCGGTAATTTTTGGGTGAAATACAACCTGGACATTTTTTGGGAGATTCACACAATTACAGGGAAATAGATATATTATAAGAAAACTATTTCTTCCTTAGTTGTACAGTAGTGTTTAAATGTACATCTGATTCATGGTACTCTGCTGTTAGCTCCTCCTAAACCGCTGTCTGTGTAGCGATTAGCTCTAATTTGTTGACAGAAAACCTGTGGCACATTTCCCAAGTTCAGCATTATACCTAACAGCAGTTTAGGCATGAAGCAGAGAAACATGTGTTGCTGTATTCTGTCACAGTTATGGGAATTCTTCATGAGGATGTGCGCAACACTGCTATTATGATTAACATTTCCATGGTCTCTCAGAGAAATATAAGTGCTCCATTTATATATATAAGTGCTCGCATTTCTTATATTTCTTAAATATTGACATGCATATGTGTGTATTTATATATACACAGTACACACACATATATTATGTAAACACAAACTTTTATTTTCGATGCGATTAATCATTGCTACTTAACTACTACGCAACTACTCTCCATTCATTCTGCGTTCACACTGGCAACAAGGCGACACGACCCCTTTCGTCTCACTGGAGAGCTGGTGATTCCCGGCGTCACGAGCGACAGTGATGCGACAGTGATGTAGACGTGTCCAGAAACAACACAAAGTTGAGATATGTTTAACTTTATGCAAATGAAGAGCAACTTCCGGGATCGAGACCCATCGCTGGCAGCTTTACTCTCCGTTCGAGAACGGGCCTGAAGTGTCTTTCATCAGCAGATCGGAGGCACACGACAGCCCCTGTGACTGACAGAGCTCTCGGCTGATTTGTGAATAGGCTGAGGAGAGATGAGACATAAACGCCACTTGTGAAGCAGAGCGTGGTTTTTCATGGCTTCCAAATATAGGCGTACGCTTATCCATTCAGAGCTGAGGATAATGACAACAACGCCACTGTCCAGTTCATAGACACACACACGAGTCTATAGCTCGCTTTATGCCATCAGTGTTCAGATACAAACAGCACTTCTCAAGCCTCACAGCTGTACAGGGGAAAATGAACCCTGAACCAAACCATGAGTGTTAGCAAGGTAAGTACTAAGCAAACGTGAGATAAAAACACATTTTCTGAATCAGTCGTGCCCTATCAGCTGCTTCGACGAGTCGGAAACACTGTACAACAAGGTTCATTAATTAACTTTAGTTAATGTACTAACTAACATGAACTAACAATGAGCAATACATCTGTTACAGTATTTATTCATCTTTGTTAATGTTAGTTAATATAAATCCAGCTGTTCATTGTTCATGTTAGTTCACAGTGCATTAACTAATGTTAACAAACACAACCTTTGATTTGAATAACGTATTAGTGAATGTTGAAGTTAATGTTAACTAAGATTAATAAATGCTGTAGAAGCATTGCTCATTCTTAGTTCATGTTAACTGAGGTAGTTGACTAATGTTGACTGATGTGACGGGCGAGTGTTGGATCTGTGTTATCGTGGCTGGTGTTTCAGACTCGACGCGAGCGACTGCACTTCTGTATCAGCTAAGCTGACGAGCAACTTCACTGTCAGAAAACACACATATGAACTGTCAGAATGTTCTCAATCTGCTTAAAATTCTTAAAATCTGCTGCTGTGTTCATTTCAGCTGGAATCTGAAGTTAATTGTATAGTATAGGGCTGATTTTTGAGTTTTGATGAGCCTGGGTTGCACATTGCAGTTTGTCAGGTTGTTTCTAAGGCCTCGTTTACACTGTCAGTGAAATGTGACCCAATTCCGATTGTTTTCTCATATGTGACAGAGATCCGATGTGTTCTGTGACAGTGTAAACAGGAACAAAACGCATGCATTCAGATATTTCGAGATCGGTTTCAGGCCTTATTCATATGTGGAAATAAATCAGATATAAATCGGATGTGTGCCAGTGCGACTGTCATGTAAACAGGCAGATCGGATCAGGCATTAGGCGACGTCTCCGCGGTTTAATGGCAAAAGAAACCCCGATGCGCTTCTGCAAAGGGACGGATGGCCCGACGAAACGTTGTGTCGTCGTAGGAGAGGAATGTGAACAAACATTGACACAACATATTGTTGTACATAACAAAATTAAAGCCAATATGCTCCCACCAGTCCTGAGATCTCTCTCGCACACAATAACTGAAGCATATGCGCAATGATGCCACTTTTCGTCCTCCTTCACCTCAAAATGATGGTGATGTTTGGCGAACTTCGCATATATCGCAGAGCTAGCATCAGGCAAATTTCGCGTCCGCCCATCTGTGCAAGAGAAGTTAACCCTTTAAGCATGCGCGATGTTTCAGATAGTGTGGCAAGTGTAAAGACATGAATCGGATATGGGTCACAGTTGAAAGAACGTGTAAACGGACGGTCAAAAAAATCGGATAAAGGTAACAAATCAGAATTGGGCATCAAGACCTGCAGTGTAAACGAGGCCTGAGGCCCTGTTTGCTTCAGGTATTAAGATGTGTTCAGGTTTTGGACTCTAAACACAGGTGTAAACGGGTCTGAAACGCTTTGAGCTCGTCCACTCTCCAGCACTTCCAGAGGGAGTTAAACACACACTGCTTTCACAGTGTAAACGCTCATGTGGTCGAATGTGTTCAAACAGCCACAAAACACCGTCTGCTGACCTCATGCGTGACATTGTGGGAAAAGACGGGATTACACTGTATCAGCTGAAGACACAAGTTTGGTTTTACAGCAAACAACACACTCGATCCATCACTGAAACCCACAGTAACCCAGTCCCGCTAAACGATCTCTTTGAACTCTTGCACTGGGAACAACACAAGTCGACACCACTGTGACTACAAGTTTGCTAAGAAGTATTTCCTACTAAAGCAAGGCGCTATTTGACTCTGTAAGCGTATCCAGAGCACACTGGTGGGGTGGGCCTTAAACAACAACATGCCCAGTGCATTATTGGTATTGGAGTTTGTCTAACTATTTTGCAAAAGGGAAGACAACAGCCTTTTTTCTGGAGTTTGTGAAGCAGTGAGTTTAGATACTGCAAAAACAGCAACTTTATCACCTTACTGCGGAAAAATAAAATGTAGTATTCAGTAACAAATCTATTTTATTAATAAACCTCATGGGGCATCTGCTAAAAAAAAAAAGGTTTCTGTGCTCCTGAATGATTCTGTGAGTGTTCAATCTATATATGTAAAGTTTTCAAACCAATAAATCATTAAATTCATTAAAATAAATCATTGTTTCTCTGGCCTTGTGGTGGCTTGGAATTTCAATGGGAATCGGATACGTAATTAAACGTGGGTCGGATGCCCAGATATTAGATATGCATCTGATTTAAAGCTAGAGTTAGGCTACAGCATATGTCAGTCGTGAGACTACAACTCTGACTTATACATTGATTTAAAAAAATTTTTTTTGAACTTTCATGACTATATTAGTCATGTCTTGCTACAAATTAGTGACAGAACTGCATATTGCAACAAAACGTATTTACAATATCTGTGTTCTTGCTTGTCCTTGTCTGTTGTCTAGATGCATATAGTCAAATTGCACAACTTCACATTAACTCGATTACAACTGCACCAAATGCATCACATACATATAATGCAAGATAACCAATATTATGCAGATATAATCAATGGATCAAAAGTCACTCTGCATTTTAATTATTTTATGAGCCAGCTCATATATCCAGGCTTCAGATCTCACAACGAATAAATCTTGAATTTCCTGCCTTTCATTGTCTAAGATGTTTACCAATACCCACGTGATCCGGTTTGGCAATAGCATTTAATAAAATTGGCAAAATGAAAAGAGTGATGAAAGCACCAAGATGAATACATTCATGTGTTTCCAGACAGTTCCAGAAAATGTAGTGTGACCTGATCCAGCATTGTGTCCCACACACCCAATCATGTGTGTTTCTGAGTCCTGCACGCCAAGCCATACATTCAAGCACATTAAACCAGACATAAGTTCACCATTGCCTAAAAATAAATCATTCATCAAACCTCTCAACAGATGCATGTTAGTCGTGTATGCATCGAGTGCATTGCGCTGTTAAAGCAACTGCTCCAGGCAGAACTGGTTCCTAGGGCGGGGACTGAGCACACAATGAGAAATAATGGATACCAGATAGAGCTTTATTTGTGAATAAGAAAACAAAGAATATTCTTTTGGGTTATATGAGCAGCAGAACTCAATCACATCCCGACATCATGACTGAACCTTTCCATGTACATGCACACGGTGAGCTTACATGTGCCAGCCATGTGCTCGAAGCCTTACTGATAATGTAGAATATACCAATTAAATATCTCATTAAATCCACGTTCCTCCTACAAGCTCAGACCTACAGCAGGGACCAGAAAATGCTTTTGCATCATTTTCTCATCGGATACGACTCTTTGTTTACTAATTATAGCATCCACATAACAAGCTTAGTGAAAAATTAACATGAACTTCTGACTGTCTTAATATTGGGTTTTGATGATCTTCATCTTGTGCTTCAGTGGGGCAAGAACGTAAGCAGTTCATATGGTCACAAATTTTCTTATGCAATTAGTGGCCTACAATCTGAAATATTTTTTCATTCAGTTTTCGTCTGGAATTAACTTTTGTTTTAACACGTTCAATATTGTGAATGTGTCCTCATACTTTTGAACCCGAGCATACATTTTAACAGCAGGCAGATTAAGTTCACTTCAGATATTGAAATCCCATAAAATGCAATTATTTGAACTTACACTGATCTATAGGGTAAATCTAGACTTAAAATGGACCCTGTGTGTCTATATGTTATGCTTGAGACACACTCTGTGAACATTCGATCTGGGAGAAACACAGAGCTTCTCCCATGGATGAGGGATTCTCATCTTCTGCACTGTTTATCCTCAGCATTAGCTCTTCTGCTCTCTTTAATGACTCTGTTATTACAGATATCATGTCTGTTATGATAGATATAATCATCTTCTATGTTGAACGCATAGTCAAATTAAGTAAAAAAGCATGAATTGCTTTAAGAAATGAATAACTTGAACACCACCAGTCATCTTCTCACTCCTACGCAGAACACACTGTCATCCCAATATAGTTCGGGATCTCGTATGCATGAGTGACATTTGCACAAGAAATCAAGATATTAAACATCTCTATCCACATTAAAGCAGATCAAAATGCTTATGATTTCTGTTGCAAGACATGTCAACCAATGGACAGCCAATCCATCTCTTACCTATCAGTGGTTTGGGTGTTGTATTCCCCATTATTCCCAGTGATTGCTCTCCCTCGATGACAAGTGGATCGCGAACGCTTTTGCTCCTGATCCGTCCATTTATGTTCAGATATTAGGAATATTTTCTCAATCACAGCTGTGTGAAATCTCAACGCGTGTGAGAATCAAGGCGTCTTCATACTATCATGCGCACAGAAGCGGCTTAACAAGCCATCGGCGTCTATTGGCGCATTTGCCAGGCGAACCCTCCCCACGCCTCATCATACACGCGACGCGAACATCTACAACGCGCCTGTTATAACCAACAACACTGGCATTGCAAGAGCGCGCCGCGGCGTCGATACGAAAAACATGGAGCGTTCACACCGGACGCGTTATTGCGTTCAAAAACAGCTCGCGACGCGACGGAACTGTGAACGGGGGGGATCTCAAGAAGCATTGTTAAAAGCTAAACTATTTTTAACTTGCCACGCGTCTTAAAACGCAACGCTATTGACGCGAGACGCTGATAAAAACAGCGAGATGTCCATGCGTCTTGTACGACCCCCTACAGTAAACGCGAGGAGCTTCACGCGTGACGCGTTTTGGTGTTTAAAACAGCTGTGAATGCGGGTCCTTTTCAAGTTAAACTATTTATAACTTGATTCGCCGTCTAAACACGCAACGCTCATGACGCGAGACCCGACGCATGGGTCAAAGACGTTCTGACTGGCGCGTGTGTGCATAGATCAACTAGCGAAACCACAATGCACTAGCATTTTCTAGAATATAGAATTAAAATGTTTTCTCTTTTCAAATTCGCTATTTGTTATGATAGCCTACTTTGTCACTTCCTAGTGGGAATACAAGAAAACTCACAGAAAATCCTGTTGTAGCCTACATTGGTAGGCTACTTGTTATATTTCATATTACATTGCACTCCAATGAACGTCAAAGAATAACATGAAACCATCATTATGCATGTACAAAAATCACGGCAGGCTTGTCATGAGACCCCCGCGGGTTAAAGTTGGACAAATTGCATTTAATATAGGCCTATTTGACTAAAACGCTTGAATTGAAATGTTTTATATTCTACTAATGATAAAGCTGTTTAGTTTTGTGAAGTAGGGCCACTGCTAGAGAGCCTTTGTGTTAATGAGCACTATGGTAGAGGGTTTCATTTTATATAACTTTGATCATAGCATACATTGAATGGCATATTTAGATTTTTATGGGATGTGATCATTGAGCTAGTTTTGTAATGCAGACCTGGCAACCCTGTTTGTAAGTGACTAAATAAATAGCCTACCGTAGATTCAGGTCAAGCTTATTTCATTCAAATAAATAAATATACTACTGTATAAAAGCTCAGAGAAGGTTAAAAATAAAAGATGACTTGCTTTATATAAATCACCTGGCTCTTAAGAGTTAAACTTGTTTTTGTCTGTATGTCATGCATTTTTATAATTTCCCTTTTCTCGAGAAATGGATATTTAAATGTAATGTAAACTTTACATTTTTTCATTCCTGCAAAGGCAATCAAGCCAATAGATTTCAAAGCACTTCAAATACAAAAAAAAGGATAAAAAAAGATGAAGAACAGATTGTAAGCTGAATATTTCATGGCTTCAGAATAAGCGTGTGTATTTTTGAGAATGACACAAGCCCTTTTGAGGAAATCCCCTCTCTACCCTCATAACCTTGAGAGCTGGGATCATGCAAAAGCTGCTTCCGGTCTGCTGAATGTGTCTCTGAGGAGGCTTGTGCAAACAGGCCGAGCCCATGATCGCCGGACACAGGCCAAGCGCTGTTAAATCTGCCCCAGACCGTCTCGGGAGACGTTACGCTCACATTAATCTTTACTTATTTTTATTTCCAACAACAAAAAAGATTCAAATAAAACAAAGTATACAAATACAATAAGTATGTTGCAACATACCGAAAAAAAAATTATCTATAAAGTATTATGACAATAGTTAAAAATCATTTCAAAACGCCAATGCCTAGAAAGTTTGGTTACACTTTATTTTGATGGTCCCTTTTGAACATTCTCTTGACTATAACTTTGCAACTACATCAGAATCAGAATCAGAATCAGAAAGAGCTTTATTGCCAAGTGAGCTTGCACCCACAAGGAATTTTTCTTGGTACTGAAG
>JAPMOL011111418.1:0-11659 GCA_029874575.1 Iberochondrostoma lemmingii | reverse complement strand
ATCTTTTCAAAAGCCATAGTGTACATTACAGTCTCCAGCCTCACGGCATCCCAGACTTCATCATTTTATGATTCAAAATAGCTGAATAACTAACCATCAGAGATTTCAGTATAGAGATAAAGGTTAGGATCATCATTTTCAGGAATATTACAGCACAATGAGTGCATATTAGCACTGTTTGTTTGTTTTTGGCATCTGATATAGAGCTTTTGGACTTAGAAACAGTAATGTCAGACTTACCATCTGACCAAGTTAAGTGAAGATGGACATTTTTAATTAGTCAATTAAATTTTTCTACATTGATTTATGTCATGGAACATGTGTTTCCATGCATTTTGTTGAGATGTCTTTTCTTGCGTAGCCTATTATATACATGGTTGATTATTCATGTTGCTTATGGATTACACTATTTTTTTTGTGTATTCATTGATATTAATATATAGTTAGCTTTTTTCCCATGTGCATGGAAGTGTATGTATAAAAATGAATATAAAATATGTAATAAACAATTCTTATTTTGTATTTGGTTCAATTTGTTTATTATAATAGAAGTCAAAGGTAACCATAGTAACAACATGAAATTAAATATATAAAAAAAAAATGAAATTTGGTTCCTGGAGGCACCCAAAGTGGTTCAACACAGTGCCTAATATAAGAGGTGCATACTAAATGTGAATCTGATCAATAAAGTCAACCAGACAAAGGACCACTAACCTCATTTTAGCCTTCAGCTCTGAATAAGGAGAGACTCAGGGAGACTCATTCTCTTGGTATGAAAAGCAAAAGAGATAGTTTTGCCGATACCTCACTTTCCCCCCTTTTTTTTTTGCTTCAAGGAAAATATGGAATTGAGAAGAATCTTTTGTAACCGGTAGAGCCAGACAGTTGTCTGCTGACTTTGCTGCTATTGGACTCCAAGGAAATGTTTTTAAATAGGTATAAAATGAAACTAAGTGTAGGTGTGAGACTTTTTTTCCCCTTCCAGTAGGAACATCTTTTAAGGGAAGTGTTGTACCAAGGCCACTTGGTACAAATCATCAAAAGAGTAAAATGAATATTTTATAATGCCCTGGTATTCAGGACGACAATCCGCACCTTTACGACTAAAGGCTGTGAAAAGTTCTCACAATCATAGTGGAAAAGAGAAGCACAGCTAATCTCTGGCTCTCGAGACAATGGATTAACCATAACCTTGAAGCTGAGCGTTTCATTGTAAATAAACCAGGTGTAAGAGCAAATTTGTGCACTGCAAATATCAAAACAATCTTAAATCAAGATGCATTTACTTGGGAAGAAAAATTACAAGAAATTAAGTCTTGTTTTCTGAAAAATAATGAATTGTGTTTATGCTTAAAAACAAAAAAAAACATTATCTCCCGATGGGGTAAGAAAAAAAAATTGCAGACAAAAAAACGCA
Organism: Iberochondrostoma lemmingii; assembly: GCA_029874575.1. Taxonomy (NCBI): domain Eukaryota; kingdom Metazoa; phylum Chordata; class Actinopteri; order Cypriniformes; family Leuciscidae; genus Iberochondrostoma; species Iberochondrostoma lemmingii. The sequence continues at coordinate 10,242 of JAPMOL011111418.1, read as the reverse complement.
AAGTAAAAACAAGATTATTTGTTTTTCTTCACCTCACTGGCAGATATATGTTCTTGTTTTAAGCATAAACTAGCTTAATTTTGATATTTTATTTAGTATACAAGACTTAGTATCTTCAGTAGTTTTGCTTCTTAATAATATCGTGGCCACAAATTAAGAATTTGTTCTCTCATTTTAGTAAATCATGACAACGATTTACTTATTCGTTCACTTGTTTTACTTAAATGTTTAGTTAAATGTTAGTTAAATAGCCACAAATTAAGAATAACTTAATTCCCTTGTCTTAGTAAATCATGTCCACATTGAACTAATTTGTTCCCTTGTTTTGATTTAATAAAAACAAGGGAACAAATTATAATGTATACTATATAACGTCATCACAATTTAGTAAAAACAAGGAACAAAATTATATTGTTCACACAGTTTACTGAAAATAAGGGAACAAATTAGTAAAACATGCTGATTTATCATGATGAAGTCGTAGGAACGAATTAATTTGCGGCCACAATATACATTTTTTTTTTTTTTTTTTTTCATATGTCACAGGTGGGGATTTGTAGCTTCCCAAGTAAATGTATCTTGATTTAAAAATGTTTTGATATTTGTACTGGAAACAAGACAGAAATACTCAAGTGTGTATTTTAGGGGGACACATGAGATGCAAGATTTATCAAAGTAGTTGAAGTGCCATTTAAAAGGTTTGTAAACACATGTTAGTACAATATGTTTTGGAGAGTTATTTCAAAAGATGTGCAAAACCTCATACAGTATTGCACAGAATGTGTTGTCTCAACAACTAGTCGACTAATCGGTCTTAATGAAGCTCTACTGTTTATAAATAGGCTGGTTTTGGCTTCCCAAAACCTTGATCAGATATAATTCCAATGGGGCATTTACGTAAAAACTTCAATGGGCAAACAGTCTCTGGCTACAGAGTAATAAGGATGCGTTCTAGAGAGGGTTTTATAAAAAAAATGTCTAAAGTTTGCATTGCTGCTAACTTGTCAACCTCACGCATTAAAATGTCAATTGCTCCTTTTGTCCTTTTATGCAATATGGCCTCTGAACTAGGAATAGAATGCTTATGTTTATTAACATTTTATGGTGCAAACAAAATAAAATTAAATGTGATGGCATTAAACATTTAATTAATTAAAAACAATAAATCAACCTATTTTTTCTTGAATTTAATATTCTTTGAATCAGATTTGTCTTGTAAAATGCTTAGGTTTTAGTTTTTTGTTTGTTTGTTGGCTGTCAGTACTTAACGCATGTTTCAGTATATGTGCAAACATAACATAAATGCAATTTGCTCAGGTACCTCATCCTTTGAGAAATTTAACCTACTTGAGTTCACTAGCCAATAGTGCTGGACATCTAATGGGTGCAATGTGTTAACTAATGGATCACGCATCATGGAACAAAAATGAAAAAAGTAATATTTGGCTATAATGGACAAAATCAGTGGTCAATTCTGATGGCTCCTTTATTTTCCAAAAAAAAAAAAAAAGCTTGGGTTCTCTATTTACAACTTGTGCAAAACATTTAAAGGTTTCAAGGACTTTACATTGTAAGTTCAATTCAAGGCACATACATGGGACAACAACAACAGTTTAGTAGTGGAAACAAACAAAAGAAATTAAATGCACGTATAACAATCAAAAGTTACTTTGGTTCCCAATGGATTCTACTTTCAAAACCCAGCTTAAAGACCAAACAAATCACAATATCTTTAAAACGAGACTTTCAAAAATCGTAGAACCACTCCCCATCCTCGTTATGAAGAAAAAAATGTTGTAGCACATGACATTTTGTGGTTGTTGTTCAGCTAGTCTTGGCTGTTCGAATGAACTGCCACTTGGTAATCAATTCATTCAAATATCAGATAGATTTAGCTTTATCCTAATGTAAAGCCACTATATCCACCAATGTGCTGAAGTCTGTATTAAATAAGTTTGAATAGTGCACATCTACCAAACTGCACAGGCGAGAAAACTTTCAAAACATAATAAAAAATATATTCTGTCAAAAAAATAATGAAAGGGACACAAAAAGATTAAAGATGAATACAGCCACATGTGTGGTAGTGCTTTGCTCAGACTGACCTCACAGTCATTTAGAGTAATTATTCCAAACCAAATCAATGTGCTTTTTCAAGAGACGGATTGAATGTTGGTTAGAATTGTAGATGCAAGGCATTGCTCACAGTCCTTTTTGTGTAATACATCCATTTGACTACAGGGACACTACTGTGATTTTCAGCTCATCCATAGAAAATAAAGAACAATGTTCTCCACACGAGTGAGGCAATGATTCACTCTGAATCATAACACACCATTCTTGTCTGGAGGATAGACCTTGGCTTGTTAGCAATGTCATCTATTGATGTCTGTCAGGATGTAGTTTGCAATTGCCCTTCAAAATGTGTGCTTTCCATTCAGTCCTTGCCTTCAAAATGTGTAGCTCTCACTGTAATCCACGGATGTCTGCATAAATGATGTAAAATCCCTCACATTAACCACATTAAGACACACTGCTGGGTTACAGTAAGGCAATAGATACAACTCTTTCGTGTTTAGTATGACACATTTCTGGTTTTGGTAACGACCCAGCAAAAACCCTCCACGCTAGGCCTGAGGTCTTCAGTAGAGGGAATGATGTACTGGATAGTGGCACAAATGAGTTCCTCTGCTTAGCCTGCCTTTACTTTTCTCTCTGTGAAAATAAGTCTTGAGAGGCTTGAGACCGATTTATCTCACTAACGGGTTAACTTTGCAGCGATTAATTTGGGCCTGTGCCACTATAACCGCCTCCTCTCAGGGAACCTGAGCCTGACAACCGCACCGGACTTGTGTGGAGGAAGTCTGTTAAAAAGAGTTACGGGTGGCCACATGATTTGAAATGAATTGCTAATGGTGTACACATCAGTTAAAAGCCTTCAGATGAGAAATGAAGCCCTAGGATATTCCAAATTGCAAGGAAAGTAGGGACAGGGTGGTCGGAGCAGCCTGCTGGGATGCTAATGAGAAACAATTTCAAGACCACAGAAGTGCAGTAGCCCTTTTTTCCCCTTTTAGAGAGCATTTTGTTTGTGACACGCACTGAGGCAAACCTTGTGTGTTGTTGGTAGTTAACCAGTGCAAGCACCAACTGTTAGTCACAGAAATCAAACATCTGTTAGATTTCGAGTAATTCCAAAAGCAATTTGGATGTAAACAAGTATCCCACGATCTAGTCTTAAACTTAATGGCAAGTTAGAGGGCAATGCATGGTTAACTCCAACAATTAGGACCCCCACCCCAACTACAAGCCCCCTCCCCAATCCAGAATCTTCCTGCCAAGCGAAAATAACCTGATTTTTTCTTTCCCCCTTCCCTTTCTTAGACCAGGGATTATGCAGTGGGGGTTTGAACCTGGCCCACAAAATAAAATCTTGTCAAAGCAAGTAAAGTCTATGAGTAACTGTGCATGATAAATACTTCTCCACAGTAAGCCTGCATTCCAAACTCGGCTCTCTGTCCTGGAAAACTGGTGCGCCATTAAAAAATAGTCCTAATTGCACTCATGCAGGGATGAGAAACTCTTTCAAAGACAGAATCTGGCATGTGCCAGTTCTTCTCCATGAAAAGAAGGCTTTTGTTTAAACGTTCATTCATCATCCCACCTGATGTGATGCATGATTAAAAAGGGTTTTGGTCAGTAAAGGAAAAAGTTAGACAATGATGGGGATGTCGCTGTAGAATGTTCCTGATCACTTTCATGTGAGAAAACAGAAATAGATAGAGAGGTGGAGCTCTGTGTAATGCCCTGGCCTAATTTGTAAATCACAGAACATGTTCAGAAAGGACATCTTAAGTATATAAAAGGGAAATACAGACTTGGTTGAAGTTTTTCATTGTGTCTTATGTTTTACAATTCATAATTTAAGAAAACATGAAGCAGATTACAGAGCTCCCTCAGGATATTCATAGTTTACCTAAGGGGCTTAGCTATTATATTACCTAATTTTATGTTTGGGCTGCTAATTACTTGAAAATAAGACTCCAGCACAAAAGCTATCCACATAAAAGTCAGAAATATGACATGCTAGAGTGTTCGTGGTCTATTTGAGATAATATTCTCTGAATGTACTGAAACAAGCTGCCCCCTGGTGGGTAAAATTAAACATAAACATGCCCTGGAAAATGCTTGCACAGGAACCCCTAGGCCCATCTCTCTACCGCGATCACTGATGTCAGCCTCTCCTTCTGAGAACTCCAGGGTGTTGAAGAGTGGTCCTTTTCCCTTCAAATGTGATTTCCACAAAAGCTCATTTCCTGAATGACTGCCCATGCTCTCTGCTGCATTTTGAAAGTGCACTTCAATTCCAAAAAAAAAAAAAAAGGAAATAAAAACTCAGCTCCTTTTTTTCTACTGCAGCTTAATCAGCTGTGTTTTGGTTTCCTGACCACTGTTATCTTACTGTTGTGTGAAGGGGTAGCTGTATTTCAGCACAAAGGGCATATTTTGGTTGTGTGGTTAGCAATGATTTCAAGATCTTAAAGTGGTTGAGAGGCAAAACCGTTAAAAGCAGGTAGCCAACGTCTACGGCGTCAACATATATGCAGCGTCTTTGAGTGAAACGACTTTGAGCCTCACAAATTACAAAACCATTTCATATTTACTAAGAATAGAAAATATAGCAGAATTCCACATAGTTGTCCACAGTATAAATTACCATGTTGACTGCACCTGGAAATATATATATATATGTATGCGTATATTGTACAGTATATTGAACTACATTTTCTTTGAACAAATGGTTGTAGCATCCATTGAAAAGCATCATGTGTGGCAGAAGTCCACACTGGGAACGTTACTGCTCTTGCAATAAGCTATGCTATTGTTACTAAGGTGACAGTCTCGGAGGCCAATTCCTCCATTAGGTGTGTAGATGGGCTGAATTCTGAAGTCCCCTTTTAAAAGCTGCTCATTGTTTAGCGACACTATCTGAAAGCTTGTTTCAGTCATTTCCAGGATTGAGTTATCCTTTTTGGTGCCGGCCTCGCAGTAGTCATCTTTTCTCCTGCCGCGATTGTATTTCCATTTGGACGACGATGACCTGCTTTTCTTGTGCATGTGCCAGCAAAACACGCTTAGAAGTGTCACTAAGACCACCAACACTGCCCCACCAATCACTCCAGCTAATAGGAGTGTGGAGGTGTTGTCTTGTTGGGGAGCCTGCTCGGATTCAGAGTTCGTGGATGTGGATTTGGTCTTAGCCTCAGAACAGATAGTATCCTCACCTGGTCTGTAAGTGTTATGAGTATCTAGAACGTACACGCAGATGCGGTAGATAGACCTGGGCTCCAAATTTGACAGGCTAAGTCTTCGTTGGTATCCTGGGACTGTTCTTTCTCGATGGATGTCGCTCATCAAACTCTGCCCCATTTTGACCCAAGTCACCTTGTAAGCAGTCACAGTGAAGTAAGACTCCCAGCTCACATCAATGCAGGTAGAATTAACAACATGAAAGGAAATTTTTAAGGGGTCTTCATAAGGAGGTAGGGGACCAGGAGGGAAATGTGGAACTGGGGGAGTGGGGTTGGCTGAGGCGGGGTAAAAAGCAGTGGGTGAAATGGTGGTGAAGTGGGTGGTTCTAGAGGTGGTCGTAGTGATGGTGGTGGTTCTGCGGGCTGGCAGTGTAGATGGATATGAATGGGTTGGCCAGGGATGCAACACAGTGCCTGCAGGGCAGTCAATGGCATCTAAGGTGAGCTCTCGAATTACCATACCACGCACCCTTTCTGGACTCTGACACGCAAACCCGCGGACATTTATCGCAGACGGCAGAGACCTGAGCCATGCAATGACCCACTTAATGCTGCAATCACAACGCCAGTGGTTGCTTCTTGCATTAAGGTGCCTCAGGTTTCTCAAGCCGTCAAATACACCCGATGGAAGAAATTGTAGCTGGTTGTTAGAGATATCTAACTTCTCCAGTTTACTAAGCCCAGCGAAGGATGTCACTTTAATGATGTCCATCTGGTTTTCCTGCAGGTTGAGCTTGGTCAGGGATGCACTAGGGAGCAACGGTGGTGGAGTGGTGAGGGAGTTGCGTGCTAGGGACAGTTCTTTGAGGTTGACAAGATCCTGGAAGGTTCCCGGAGCAATGGCCTCATCCTCAAGCAAGTTCCCATCCAGCAACAGTCGCTGCAGTGTAGTGACATTCTGGAAGGCATCCTCGTCAATGTCTGCAATGCGATTCTCATCCAAACGCAGCTCCTTGAGATCTGCTGGTAATCCGATAGGAATGCTGCTTAGGTGGTTTTTGGTGAGGAAAAGAAGCTTGAGGCTGACGGCCTCTCTGAAAGCCCCTTCCTCTACCCCTACAGTTGAGATGGAGTTGTCATCCAAGTGGAGTTCCTCCAGCATGGGAAGCTGGGCAAGTGCTGCCCTTGATATAGTTTGGATGTTGTTTTCCTGAAGGTGCAGCACTCGAACGTTCTTGGGAAGGTTGAGGGGAAATTCATCCAGCTGATTTCCATATAGGTAAACGGTATCTACAGAGGCAACATTGTGTAGCTCCAACGGAAAGCCGGCATTGTTGATCTGATTGTTGTGGAGGAAGAGGGTCTTATATCCCTCTTGCACCCCCAGAGGCACAGACGTCAGGCTTCTCTCATTACAGTAAACAAATGTTATATCGCAGCGGCACTCCTCGGGACAGGAGGAGACAGGGCTGAACTGCACATGCAAGCTCAACAACACTGTCAACCAAAAGCGAAGAAATGAAGTCCAATCGTTATTCCAAAATCCAGCTTGAAACTCCATAATGAAAAAGAAAGGGAGGGAACGGAAATGGCAAGACAAAATCAGTGGTTGGAGGGAGTAGAAAGGAAATGTAACAAATCCAGCAAAATGAAGTCCTTTAAAAGATTACTCTAATGTGCAGTTTGCAGATAACCAGGAATTTGAGGAGTACTCCCTTGATAATTTCTAGTCCTTGTCTGGAGATGGTCTCATTAGAGTGCATGGGTTCTCTCACTTAAGCCATCCATGCTGAGGAATCAGATCATTGCAGAACTGCTCTAACTCAATGTAGGGCCCATGCAGGGTGTGACTGAGAGAGTGCTGAAGCACTGTGCCACACCGTCCACCTCCCAGCCTGCTGTCAAGTGCTGATGGGCCCCATCCCCGGCTGTTTCCGGAAGATGTGACATTTGTGTCCAGAGACCTGTTTCAAAAGAAGGAGAAATTAGAAAACAAAAAGTTAACAACAAAAGCATAGTGGGCCAATAAACCTTATCCATTCATGTTGTTCACTTGACTCCATAAAATGCACTAAAATTATAATAATTTTGAAAACTTACAATTAATGCCTTGTAAGTGATTAAATCTCAAGACAATGGTATTAAACTGCATAAATGGGATTTATTTCACAAATTTCAATAAATAAATCTGTAAACAAACATCAGTCAATAAATAAAATACAGTAAAATGGAAAATAACTTAAAATATGAAGCAAGGATTACGTGGTTGCACATAACTTTTATTTTTATTAAAGGTATTTCCAAGTACATGGCTACTGCTTATGCAATATTCTCTATTTACTATGGTGTCTTCATTGTGCATCATAGAATATGCACGTCCTGCTTTAGCTTAGCTCAAAGGGGGGAAATATGAGTTGAGAGAGAGGGTGTGTCCTACACAGCTCAGAGTGACAAATGCTGCCTGTCAAATTAAATGGAATCGGGGTACAATTTAGCCTCTCTACCTGCAATAAATGATCAGGGTTTTTTTTTTTTTTTTTTAGCAAAGAGGTTTTATGTTAGCTCAAGATCTCAGAATCACTACTCACACTGAATCTATCATTCAAACTGTATTGTTCTCATTTCTGAGTGATTTAAATAAAACATTTAAAATAAAAGTAAGCTGATTGTGCAGTTCATCATAATAAAATGATTTATAATTGCCCAAGGCAGCTGCTGCCCTTTAATCAACATTGTGGAAAGGTTTTTTTCTTATTTTTTTCTTTTTTTTTGTAAAACTTGGGGTAGATATATTTTTCTCATAACATAGAAAGCAGGCTTTTTGGCTCGCATTTACATTTACATTTCATGAAATATGACAGCAGTATACTCTTTTGTACTTGACAATATCAAAAACAGTATTTATACACATATGTAACTTAAAACTTTTCTGTCAGTCCTTTTTGATGTTTTTGATGTTACTGTAAAATAACATACTTTTTGGTATCTTGAGCCTTCAGCAAACATCTTTGCATTGGACTGCTCCTTTTGTGACCCGACCATCTGCTTTGTTAACAGAGTTAAGACAATCGATGCCTGGCAAGAGATCACTTATCTTTACTAAGAAGCAAGCTGTGACAGATGTGATTTAAATAAGATACATTACCGGAAAACAAAACCAAAATTATATGTTTGACTTTGCATTAAAATGCATATAGTGAGTATAAAGACGTTTACAGCAAACTATGACCTAGACTGTAAAAAAAAATAAAAAATAAAATTTTTTTTTAAAAATGTGTGACTGTAAAAACCTGCTAATTGGTTACCTGTAAGTTCCCTTACTATACACAGTAAAATTATATTTATTTTAACAGATAGTACCTGTAATTGTACTGTAAAATAGTATGGAATGTATGATTTTTCAAGTAAATTTTTTTTTAATTCAAGACAATATACTTGTACAGTAAAATATTATTCAAATATTTTTCTAAGTATGAATCAAAGTATACATATTAAAGTATGATTCACCAAGTAAAACAGTAAAAAAGATACCCAGAAATGATGCATCACATTTAATTATATTGTATTTAATAATTTAGTATTTGTATTTATTCTTACTATTATAATAATTTATGTTACTCATTTTATGTTACAGTTCACTTAATTATTCATGTCATGGGTTACACGATGGTGTTATGCGTTTGTGTGCTACACATGCACAGTTTATATTGTGTGTTGATTGACTATTATGGAAAGGCCATTTTTTTCCAAACGTAGGTTCATCGTGTAGTCTTCCATTTTACCACCTTTATTAATACGGTGCTCAAATTGAACAAATTAGACTACATTGTAGTTGTTCAATTGGTTGCTACACTATCAGTTAAGAAAATATACGTTAAGAACAACTATGCATACAACAAAATAACATCCATAATTGCTGAAACGTCACATTTTAAGGGCGAATTTCTGACAACAGCAAAATGTAGGCTAACTGTACATTGAGAAAACAGCATGTCCTCAAAAAGAAAGAAAAAAAAAAACAAATACAAAACAACACTAAAAGTTTCTATCGCAGGAAACATTTCGAGGCAGATTAGGTGAACTGTTGATGTGAATGAATAATTAGATGGTTCTGAGAGCCGAGCGAACGGTGCTATGATGCGCATTGATGTTTGACCAGAAAAACCGCTTTAGTTATCCACTATTTACCCAAAATATATTATTTGAGATGTTGAAATGATACCAACCCATGAACGCAGCAGTTTGCGGAAAAGTAAAAGCCATGGTTAAGCAGAATAGTTTCGGACGAAATGCCTGGAAACTATACTAACTACAATGCAACTTACAAGTAGTCATTCATGTCCAAAACCAACAGTTTTAACTTAACATGTGGATGTCTACTATAACCTATTCCTGGATTTAGACGGGTAAATGGACCGGATCCACCACAATAAATGCAATTGTCTCCATTAAAATCAGCCTACCTTATAAAGCATGATTTTATCCGTATATTTCAAGCACATAGAACACTTGTCCCCCTATCCTTGTTCATGCACTCGGTGAAATTGCTGGGACGTAAAGATCCAGCGCCATTCCCACAACATGCTGCTCTACCAAATCGGTTCCATGCTCCTCTCCGCCCGCGGCTCCTCCGGACAGCATACTGACTCCCGTGTGGAGAGCTTAATGCGCGCGCTCACTACTTTTTGCCGAAGTGATTCCCTCTGTTCCCCCTTTCCACGGCTGAACCCACGTTTAAACCTTTAATTTACATCAAATTCACAAAATCCACTTTCTCCAGGGGTCGGAAAACTCGCCGAAAAATCCCAAAAATACATCCACGTCACCGCGTATCATATCATCATATACTTCGAGAAAGCCAAACACAAGAGTTCGTCGATTTATCTCCGAGAGATGTTTACAGAGCAAAACTGCGCTGGTAATGATCTGTTCTCTGCACACCTCCGTTCTCTCTCTCTCTCTCTCTCTCTCTCTCTCTCTCTCTCTCTCT
>JAPMOL011111386.1:0-10632 GCA_029874575.1 Iberochondrostoma lemmingii | reverse complement strand
ACGCAACTCTTCCTCTTCTCCGTGGGAGCGCAACAAGACCACGCCCCCTTTTTTTGTGTATTCCTGTGGGCGGAGGTTAGTCAAGAAACTGTTCTAGTGACGTCATTAAAGCAGGAAGTAGAGGGATGTAGTCCAAACCGGCCGTTCGCTGTAGGCTTTGAAAGGGGACTTCTGTTAAATAAAATATCTCGCTTGGCATTGAACTTTGAGCTTTATAATTTTACAGGTAAAAATGGGACCACGAAGAACAGGACCTGTAAAACGCAGTCTTGGTCAACATAAAAGCCTTCTTTCCAAAAAGTTTTTTTTTTTTTATATATATTACAGACCCCACATTTTTGAACGGTTTATCAAATAAGCAGATAGAAATACAATGAAAAACAGATAGAAAGCGAGAGTCTTGACTTCAATTGACATTTCAATAAGTGTACGCAGCATAACCGATCCATGGCCAATTCTGCAGAAACAATCATTGAGACACATACCTTCAGGCCGTGTATGTTGCGGATCCCTGGGGTCTTACCGGCTGAAAAGAAAATTGACTAGATTGTAGATCAAGTGAGGCCAGAGTACATGAGCAGAATATTTTACAGAAAATGTTTAAAAAGTCAGAATTAGTCTATCCGCAACATTACAAAACATTTTGAAATATACCTTGGGGAGCTAACAAGTATATCATAAAGAATAATGCAAATGTGAATGTATTCATAAAGAATTTGCTTCCTCTCACAGAAGCCACTGAGCATGGAGTCATTTGGGATCTGCTAAACAGAAAACGCTCACAAACGCACGTGAACAGGGCAGTGCTGAGTATGGGGTTTTCAGAAGTGATCTAGGCTCTAGATGGGCCTCGGGCACGTTTACTGTTGCGGTGTTAAACTGTAATTTGGGCTAACACACATTTTACACACCTCGTGGAAATATCTGTAAAGGCTCAGGTAACAGTCCATTGATGCGGTGCTCCATCACTGTGTTGCAGTACTGTGGAGAATAAACAAACAAGCAAACGAAAAACTCTTAAAAACAGTCCAGTTCCTTTTTTCAGTAGTTCACACAAATCAATATTACGCTCGGTGAAAGTATTTGAGAAGAAAAGTCCCATGGAGTATCAAAGCAATCTTCTGTAAAAAAAACAAAAACATTCTCTGTAACACTTCAGTATGGGGAACACATAGCCTATTCACTATTTACTGCAACTGTTGCCTCAATAAACTCCTAATTTACTGCTTATTAAGAGTAAGGTAGTTTCTGTAGCGTTTAAGTTTCAGTATTGGGTAGGATTAAGGGATGTAGAATAAGGTCATGCAGAATAAGGCATTAATATGTGCTTTATAAGTACTAATAAACAGCCAATATCCTAGTAATATGCATGATAATAAGCAACTAGTTAATAGCGAGAAGAATTGAACCCTAAAATAAAGTATTGTCACATTCTCCTTCTCTCAGAGCCACTTGCAGTATTGGGGGGAAAAGAAAAGACGCTAAATGAATCGGGCACCCTGCTCAGGTAATCTTTTTGAATCCCTCTGTATCAATTCATCCGTTGTAATGGCTGCCAGGCGCAGCCCAATCACTGAGTTTTCTCATTTCAGCCTGACGTAAAAAAGCAATCTGCCAGTAACGGCTGCCTATTAATTAATTACACTGCATAATAGGCTGAAATGGAGTCTGGCATTTATAAACCTTGTATTATACTATTAATGATATTATTAATATCATGGCAAGCTTTTTGTGTAATTATTTTTGCTTTTTCCTTTATTAATCTATGCGGTTAATAAAGAAATTTAACTTGAAGCAATCTCGATTTCAAGTTTTATTGGCACTGTGCTTGTAGTTACATAGGAGGCATCATGTTGTATATCAATCACATTTATTGTATTTTATAATATTCAATATTTACTGAAGTTGATCTTGCAGTTGCAATTTTGAAACTACAGAAATGGACTTACATTTGAGACTTTATAAGATATTCTGTACGTATATATTCTATTTTATTGATTTAATTTTTATTATTACTATTTTATATATTACTTTATTCATTCATATTATTTTGAAGTTGATATGTCATGCAGCACTTTTGCTGATTCTATTTCAAAAGAACTCAAACACGCGCACAAATTTGTCTCCCCTGCCAAAGGAACATTCAATGGATGTTTCGGTTAACAGAACCATCTGGTCCCTCGTCCTCTCCTCTCAGTCCAGCACGAGACCTTTGTGTCCAAACACAGAGCACCCATCGCACACAATAAAGCCATTAAAAACCACAGATCCAGATGGACAAGAGAGGAGGGGAGAGTGTCAGTGTTTGAAATAAAGACAGAGAGAATGAGAGACAAAGGCAGAACAAGACAAAGGTCAAAAGCAAGCCTAACCATGACCGTCCAGCACCGTCCCTCCGCCGCGTGCGGATACGTGATGAATACGTTGTGGCGCGCGAGGACATGCAGAGGAAGCAGTGTTAGAGCAGCTGTTATTAAATACCCTATTTATCACTGTCACCTCTCTGCACTGCCTGCAGGCACTGAAACCATGTAGCTCTACCAAAACACACACCTTTAATTTTCCACTCGGTTGCTTTATCGATTAGGGCTGCAATTACCTAACTAATCTGTAACAGTGTATTAAAAGAAACCTCCCTTTGTTGGACAATAACTAAAGGCAGTTTGATCACAGGAAGGCAGCTTGAAAGCTGGAGGGAACAGAGGAGTCGGACCTCCGCTCTGTTGGACCCCGATCATTAACACACCCCAAGTAAAGCGCTCTGTAATTAGCCGTCCCAGCCTGGGAGATCAGTGCCTGTGCCTGTGTGTGCCTGTGTGTGTGTGTGTGTGTGTGTGTGTGTGTGTGTGTGCGCGCGTGTTGGCGAGGCTACATCTGACATGGGTCAGTCTTTAACTTTCAACTAACATCCTGGAGAGGCTAACGGTAAGAAGGGGTTCACCGGGGACCCAGAACATCTCAGAGACCTCAGACTGATGCTCGCTGCCAGAGCAGTCAAGACAGTTTGAAGGTCGGTTTTCACCAGAGAGCTCTGTGAATTAGCTTTCGCACCTGTAAAGCAAGAAGTCATCTCTTAATTCCTATTAAGGCTACATAACAGTAGATCCCTTCACATGGAATTAATTGAAGCAAATTTATAAAGGTCCCCGCAGAGACCCCAAGAGCCACCAAGGCAAAGGGCACACGCTTGAAATATGACCACAATGATCAGTTAGACATAGGCACAAGCCACAGAACATGTTACACGCATATTAAATTCCACCCTTCTCAGCAGCTTGCACTCTCCCCAGAGAAGCAAACAGCATCATGGGAGGAAAAGCTCATTTTCAGAAAAAGTGGACTCAGTTGTGCTGTTAACCGAAATGCATGGGGGAGGCAATCTGCAACAGCAACGAGCGGTAACGTTCACTGTCAGAGTAATTTTTTATTTTTTTTTGTGTGATGTGCGATGGCACGTTCCTTAAGAGGAAAGTCTCTCCGCGTATAAGCATTAATGCAGATTGTTGCGATAACAAATGAGAATACTCGCATTCCCGCAAATATCTCCAATGTCAGAACGCGCATTTCAAAACCAGAATTAATCGAGACTGGGAAAAAAGTTGAATTACACTCAGGCAGAGCAGGACACCCGCGAGACATCATTGTCAGTGTGTCACCTTCTGGCCTAATCTGGCTAATGACTCCAATGGCCTTGAGAGGTACAACATTGATAAAGCATCTAAAAATAAATAAATATCAAATATAAGTAATCTCATTTCCTGCAGAAGCGGTGCTTTTAAAGCCCATGGCTACTCGAGAGTCATTGAGAGCTGATGGGGGGTAAAAGACAACACCAGCTGAAAGTGGATTTTGAAAAATTCCTCTACCCAAGAGGGCTGTGCTTCTAATGAGGCGAAACTTTAAGTATTGAATAATAAATAATAAAAGTTGATAGTTCATTTAACTTCCACTGTACTTCACAGGGGGAAAAACTATTACGAGTCATTACGTTTGGTGTCCACAATGTGAGCAGTAAGTATTGAAAGCACTTTTACGGCGGTCTCAAAAGAAGAACGTCAAAAACAACACATAAAAAGCAGAGAAAGAAGAAGAAGAACAGACTGAGGAAACAAGAGTAGGCAACAACATTCCTTGACTTGAAAAGGAAGACCGTGTGAATCCGTAATCGGGGAAAAGTTTGCAATAGCTTTTTCTTAAACGCATGACACACAAATATTTGGAACATTTTCAATTTGTGCCTGGTCGCTTGGGGAGGCCACTGCCTGAGTCAACACAAAAATAATGAATATTAAGAGAAATAAGCAGGAATTTAATATTACACTTTTCCCTTTGCTAATCTTGCTTGGTTAACACCTGTAAAATTTAAAACAGGGGGTGAGAGCCAGAGACGCACGTTGCCATGGAAACATCGAGAGGTGAAGCCAGGAAAAAAGGAAATAGATGAAGAAATTGAAAAGAAAAAAAGAAAATATGTAGCTACTTGTCATCCTTGCCAATCAGCAAAGTAATGAGAACACTTTCCCCAAGGGTGAATAGATCTGGAATAATAGATTTGTAATAGCTTTTCCCTTCCAACAAAACACTTCCAGCATTCAAAGGTCTAATACAACAGACTGTAATAGAGCGCAACGGTGACCACCCACTTTTCCTCAGCTTTGGTTCCGGAAGTAATTTTCTTTGTTTATTTGCTCCATAGGCATTTCATTAAAGCCTTTTTATTGAAGTGTCTCATGAACCAACCGGCTCCAAGAAGAATCACAACAGTGCAAACAAGGGTTGTTGCTAAGGATTCACCAAAGTGAAAATTCTGCATGCACTTGGCCAAGAAACGAAACCCAAAATGAATTTCTTATTTTAAAATCTTTTTTTTTTACTTTTTATAATTGTATTAATATTACACTTTTTAATTCAATTCAATCATTTAATTGAATCTTTTTTTTTTTAAATAATACAAGCCTATAAAATGAAATAACCACACTTATTTAAAGAAACACACCAAAATTGGACAGAAAATGTATTAAAATTATATTTTATTCAGTTCTATGCAACAGAATCAGATTTAACAGATTTATTTTTTGACCAATTATCAAATAAAGTATAATGCACATGGAATTACAAAAAATCCTGCATGAAAGTGAAATCTGAGCACTGAACACTGAGGCAGTTGCTGTACTTTTCAGCTCATATTTTCAGCCTTTTTACCCTTTCGGACAAAAAACGAAAATACCATTTTCAGGGGACGAAATTTCTGTGTATCCCTAGTTGTTGCAATATATCGGTACTGACGACAGCAGCAATATAAAAAAAATTAAATGCTGATATTGTGTTAATATTACACATACAATATTATTGTTAATAAGCCGGCACCAGTATATCGATGACACTCAAATACAGTAGATGGCAGTTTTACACCTTACCCTTGGTTACCACCCATCATAAAATAGAAAAAAAGGAAAACGAAGTACATTATTTGTGTACACTTCTGTACAGTTATGGTTACAAACTCTCGATTCGAAAAGGAAAATAAGAAAAATAAGAAAAAGGAAAAAGTACAAGACTTGCACTTAATCAAAATGAGGGAATGAACTACAAATTCCATAAGTATTGCGAATGGTGTTGTTTTAAGCATCTGAATTAAATCATTAAAAAAACATTCTAATTGTTAATAAGTATAAAAACAATACATGTTAGATTTATTGCAATATTAATATATAAACAAAATATATAAGCAGTGAGAGAGATTCAATTACATCATTCGCAATGCTTCACACAATAGACCTTAATAGATCTTAATCAGAGTAGCGCCTTTTTTTTTTTTTATGTATGAAAACGATGCTGTGAGGGATATACAGTATCTGTTGAAAGAAAATGTTTTGTAATCAATTTCTTATGCTCACCTAGGCTGCATTTATTTAATCAAAAATACAGTACAAACAGTAATAGTGAAATATTACAATTTAAAATAATTGTTTTTGATTTTAATATATTTAGAAATGTGGTTTATCCCTGTGATGCAAAGCTGAATTTTCAGCATCATTACACCTGTCTTCAGTGTCACATGATCCTACAGAAATCATTCTAATATGATGATTTACTGCTCGTGCTCAAGAAACATTTCTTATTATTTTTATCAATGAAAACAGTTTTAGCTGCTTAACATGTATGTGGAAACAATCATCAAAAGTGACAGTGAAAAAAGATATAATGTTACAACAAATATATTTAATAAATGCTTTAATCAATTTAATTGCTCTGTTCACTGAATGCTTTATTGTCACCAAAAAATCCTGAAAAAAAAGTAGCACCATTTCCACAAGCAGCACAACTATTTTAAACATTGATAATATTGCTAAATGTTTTTTGAGCAGCAAATCATCATATTAGACTGAAGGATCATGTGACACCGAAGACTGGAGAAATGATGTTGAAAATTCAGCTTTGCATCACAGGAATAAATTAACATTTAAAAATATATTCAAATAAATAAATAAAAAACAGTTATTTTAAATAGTAATAATAGTTCACAATATTGTTTTAACGGTATTTTTGATTACATAAATGCAGCCTTGATGAGCATTAGAGATTTCAAAATCATAAAAAAAAATTTATGTTTCCAAACTTTTGACAGCTACTGTAAGGACAGCGGATTCAATGAACTATACGGTTGTTCAGCAAACGAAACTTTCAGTAGACAAGTGAAAAGTTGTGAGTTTTTATTTAGTGCGCACCATTGTAAAGACTGTACATCTATCCCTCACAGCCTCGTTTTCTAACTTTACTTTTGTCTGATGTTTTTTTCTCATGGTAACAGTGACGTTTCTGATGGTGAGTTTGGTTTACAATTAGGCAATGTAGTTCTTCATTGGCAATCTGGCTATTAAACATGTTTTAGAAATGATGCTGAAATCACACTGTTTAACAGCTGAATCAAAGGACTCAAAGAGCTTGGCTGCATTTATACATGAGGTATACTCACATACGACAGCATGGCTTTGAGCTCCTCATCACTGCGAACTGTGATTCGGTCGCCAACTTCATCCTCATCTGAAATATAAGAGAATCATTTGAATCTAAAACAGCTTATCATTTGCCAACTTAAACAACCATTTTTATCATGCATTCTGCAAATGTATGAGTTAACTTTTTTTGCATGCCTTTAGCCTGACCGATTAGTTCAGTTGTTCAGTCCTATTTTCTGGTTGTTTCATACATACTATTTAATTGGCTATCATGAAAATAGTAAAATAATTCAAATATAATAGCAATGCTCACATTCAAAAGCGGTGACTGTGGTTTCAGGCATGACATCCCTGATGGCGGCCTGCCAAAATAGAGAATCACTGAGCAGACAAACATTTGACTGACAGCTGTCAATCAGCACCATTATCCTGAAAAACACTCATTAAGGTATTACATAGCAGCTACTCCATGAACGGTTTCTTCCTCTAAAATGTACGGAGATGTCACATGGAAAAACACTGTAAAACAGGTAAAACAGCAACTCACCAGCAAATCGTTAAAGTTTAGATGTGATGGATAATCCACTGGTGAGTCCATGTCCCCCACCGGTGTCTTTATCCGGATGACGATTCCCTCAGATTCCATGCTGCACAGGTTATTTAAAACAAGTAAAAGCATAACAAAAGCCCACCGAGAAACATAATCTTGGCTTTCAGTGCAGACTCCCAGACCCTGACACACAGCAGCTGTACAGCAGGCTAGGCGGCTAGCTGCTTAGCTCACTAGCAGTGAAGAAAACATTCACCACGCAACTGACGCAGCGGGCACTCCGACTAATAAACGAGAGACATGTCCTTCCAGATGTACGGAGTACGGACAACAGTTAATCCGACTGGGATTTGAAAAAATATTTGCCCGCAGTTAACAAACTGTCAACAATGAAAGTAAAGCAGAGGAAGTTTAGCGGAAGTGTTTTGAGAATTACCCGGAAGCTGAACATCAGCTGGAGGTATATAAAAGCCTCACAGACTGGGAAGCTGAATACTAGACAGTATTCGCGACGTGTCTTTATCTATTCCTTTAGCTTGTATGAGTAACATTTCAGAACGTGGCGTCAATTTGCAGGCCAACCCGGAATACTATTTTTGTTTAAGTTGTGAACAAGTTGCCACATAAGGCTTTGGATAAACTACCTTTTAATTGAGCTGTTTGTATCATTTTGACCCATAGCCTACATTTTAGTCATAAATCAAAAATCGCCATAAAAACAATTCACGTTGAATGAAAGTTCATTTTTGCTTTACATTATAGCCTAATTAGTTTACATTATGGCCTAAATGTATGCTATTTGTTAAATAGCATTGTAGAATGGTCATTGTTAGCCTACAAAATAAACACTGACAGGTTAGGCTATTTGACTTATGCAATGACAATTTTTTTTAATTTCACCTCAAATAAATATTTCATGTCTAAATAGCCTACTTATTTATTTGGTATAAGCAGGATAATACATTTAGGCTGTCTTTATCGTTGTAAATAATTCACTGTGTTACTGCTATTTAAATCTACTTAATATTTCACTTCTATAAGTACCTCTTTTCTGCTTTTCTTATATAAAATTTAAATAGCATTAAAGATTTCCACTTTGCACAACTCATTAGATTGTAATTGAATGTACAACAAAGAACATTAAGTGCCCTATACAGCCTTATCTTAGGGGAAGACTCGTTCAATTCATTCATGGTCACAGCCTGATTGCAAAAGCCTCAACAGACATTGATTCTTCAGCAAAGTAGAGTTCTGTTTCTTTCGACCTCAGAGTCCAGCTAATGCAGTCTTGATACCATGCGGGCAGGATATAGAGCAATGTGTAATGATAAAAAGCTATGAAAACTAAGTCTGACCCATTGCGAGCTGCAGTCCACAATGATATGATCACAGCCTCCCAAATAGGATCAGGTCTCACATCAAACTTTAAAACAATAGTGTTTCCAGGCAGCCTATCAATGCCCTGACCTATTATTATCTCTACAGCTGCCCTGTCAATAGCACAAATGTGTAGTCTGAAAGAGCAGTGGAAGAATGCCACCTTAAATGTTTTCTTTGCTCACTTTGAAAGAGGACAAAAGCTAAAAGCTTAAATACGCCATGGGGTTGTGCACAATTGAATGAAGAGCATTCTCCTCTCAAACTACAATTGAAACAGTCAGGTTGTTGTAAGTGAAAACTTACTAAGAGCTCTCAGTTTAATGATCAGATTATATTACTCATATAACAATTGTCAACCGAGGAGTTAAAGTTTTGATAGCTCTAAAATGTACAGTTTGTATAAACAGCTGAATCCACAAGTGGCTCATAAACACACAATCAAACCTAATGAGTGGTTAACCCTTCTTGTTCTGAATGAGTCATCAGCTGCTCTGCATGCCATTGATTGTGTGTCACACAGCACAATAAGTAATGGCTGAGTCTCATTGTTGCTGGTTTACAGAAATGGAGTACCAGAGTCAATGTATCTAGCAGTAAAGTGCTGATTACAAGAGAGATGTACTGCAGTTTGTCGTCCCTCTGTGGACCTGCTTGTAAGGTCTGGTGCAGTATTAAAAACAAACATGCCACATCAGCAAACACAGTTATCAGAAATCAAACTGGACCTGTAGCCGTGAGGAAAAGGGTGGAGAGATAGGGTGCTAGAATGCAGTGTCTGGTAATTAAAAAACATTTTATCAGCCCAAACGGTCTTCTCTCTCTTCCTCTCCATCGACAAGTTGCTTAGTTGAGACAGAGCAGTTTGACTACAGACACATGAGCTGCTGGTGTTTAACTCTGCACTGGAACAAAAGACAAGCGGGGAAATTTTCCACTACACCAAACATTTGGTGTAGTGGACAGCAAACAAACATTTTCTGATATTATTGTTTGTAAAATTCCAAATTAATCTCTTCGGACATCCTTATTTTGAACATAAGTACAAACCGAGCACCAGGGAGTTCATGGAAATCAGTGGGGCAGCAACTGAGGAGATATTTAAAGTTGGCTTGAAATGGAAATTCACCCGATCTATTTTCTATTTTCTCTGATGACGAATGCAGTGATCTATTCTGTGTAAACCCCACCCCTTCAAGCTCTTGTTCATCCGGCCTGATTTTTTGAGTGCAATGTCCACATCTCAAAATCCAATCAACAAAGACCCCACCCTAAACTTTTTCTTTTCCAATAGTCCATTAATCACGGATAAGTCACAATACAGAAGAAAAGATATGTCGCTACTTCCGTTTCATTGCGAATTTCAACCTGATAAAGTAGGCCTACACTGTAAAAAAAAAAAAGTAAAAAAACGGTAATTTTCTGGCAGCAGGGACGCCAGAAAATTTCTGCTAAAAAAAAGGAAAAATACTGTAAAAGAAATGTTAATTTCTTATCCTATAATTACGGTTTATTACTGTTATTCTGCACTGTAGATACAAATTTAAGATACAATGTTAATTTACCATCCTATTGAAGTATTCATATCTGTTTTGTACACTGATAACCACCAATCACAGCAGTGATGAGAGTCACATGATCAATCAATGCTCAACTCAAACTGTTCTTCCACAAGAAAGTTAATATTAATATTTAAAGAAGCTGCACAGTGTCATTCACACACACACTAAACACCATCATGGTAAC
>JAPMOL011111310.1:0-11254 GCA_029874575.1 Iberochondrostoma lemmingii | reverse complement strand
GTACTGTATACTCTATAAATATGCACACAGAACAAGAACATAATATCAACACTTAATCTGTTTTGTTCAGGTCTGGTGAGTTTACATACATGTTGAATTCTCGATCTTTTTTCCTCTCATTCTTTAGTTCTTTTCCTAGTTCTCTACTGACCTTTTCTTCTTCTTTTTACAGTCTCTCTTGGTTTTTTTTCTCTCTCATGTATTGTAAAGGTGAAATATTTAGCCCCTCTCTCAGTTTCTGTTCTTTTCTTCTTTTCTCTCTCTCCTTCCCAGATTGTGCTAGTCTCATTTCTTCCCTTTTTCTTTCTCTCCTTCTCTTTCCATCCAATATCTGTCTTTCTTCGTTAAGGAATGTCCCAGCACCATTACTCCAAAGCTGCTCCTCTCCTGTAAAATAATTAGACAATTCTGTCTATTACTGTACATGTTTTAAAAAAAAAAGCATTTAAATAGCAACGTTTACTGTCAAGGGGTAGAACTTATGACTCTGCAGGCACGAACACATTCCGCCCTCTGAACATGGTACACACTGTAGTAAATTAGTCTACTGTAATCAGTTTATTAGTTCTGTAATGAACCCTTTATTTTTCAGTAATCCCATTAAAGTTACTGTTCATATATCATTAATTGCAGTGCGTATAGGATTTCAAATTTCAATCCAAATTCACTGATCCAAGTGATTGCATTCCCTTTCTGTTGTGCTCCGTTTGATCTGCATTTGCTCTATGAAGTATCTGAAATTTAATGATGACGGTGACATTTTAATCGCTCTTTTGATATTAGGACGCTCTCATGTAAATGGAAATACTCTCATTATAAGAATTTAACAGTAAAATGTAATTAAATGTTGTTTTTTAAGAAAGACGTTTTTCAAGCACTGAAAAAGGCTCTCCCAAGGACATCGCAAAGACGTGACATTTTCATGATCAGTTCTTAGTGATTTTACACATCGGTTCCAGCACTGAAATATATAATCCCAAGACTTCTCCTGTCCTCTCTTCTATTTCCTCTTCTCATTCTGCTCGTGGTCTGTTCCTCCCTTTTGACCTCTGTGTTCTTGTTTGCACTCGCTTTTGTTTCCTCTCTTGCTCCTGCTCTCTGGTTTTCATCTTGGTCCCCTCTGTCCTCTTTGCCCCCACTCCTACTGTAGGTGCGGTTGTTGTACTGCTCTCAGGAGGAAGCAGAACAGGTGTTCCAAGCTGCTTGGGCAGCTGGTCAGGCCAGTGCCTCCCACATATGGTTCGCGGTGGGTCCAGCTCTGTCCGAGCTGTGCCTGACCGGACTACCCAATCGCCTTTTTGCAGTCAGACCGCAGGGTTGGAGGGACGAGCCCCGCAGACGTATCGCCCGTGGGGTGTCCATCCTTACCCACGGAGCTGTTGCGTTGCGCAAGGACTACGGAGCCACTGGAGGTCCACACTTTGTCACTAACTGCCAGACGGATGGCAACAGAACGCAGAGGATTCGCGGTAGAATGAAGTAAGAGCTAGTTCTTTCCATCGACGCAAGATTTGACTTGTATGTTTTGCACAGAAAGATACAACATGTCTCACACCAAGCACAACACTATGTTACAGTGACCATGAACATGAAAATGTATTTGCAAAACATTTAACTAATGTAATTTGTTGTATTAAGTAGTGAAAATTCATATTCAGTGGGACGTGATGTAGGACGGGATTTGATTTTTATCAAATGAGATTTCATTGGGCAGTGAAAGAAGGCTGTAAAATAGTTTTACTACTGTTCAGAAGTTTGAGATCAGTAAAAAAAGAGATTTTTTTTTTCAGCAAGGATGCATTAACTTGAACAAAATTGACAGTAAAGACTTTTACAAAAAAATCTATTTCAAATAAATGCTGTTTTTTTTTTTGGTGTTTTTTTTATTCATCAAAGAATCCTGAAAAATATGCATTACGGTTTCCACAAAAATATTAAGAAGCACAACTGTTTTCTAAATTGATAATAAGAAGAAATGGTTCTTGAGCAGTAAATCAGTTTATTAGAATGATTTCTGAAGGATCATGTGACACTGAGTAATGATGCTGAAAATCAACAGCTTTGCCATCACAGGAATAAATAACTGTTTAAAATATTTAGAGATAGAAAACTTATTTTAGAATGTAATAATATTTCACATTATTACTGTTTTGTGTTCAAATAAATGCAGCCTCGGTGAACATAGGATACTTTTTAAACCTTACAAATATTTCTTACAACAAACTTTTGTATAATAGCGCATATATAATGTGTAATTGTATTGGTCAGAAATAATGAAAAAGTTCATATATATTTTTTTATCATGATTATTAAACAAACATTTTTTTATGATGAACTGTGGACAGTATAACCAGTGACATTTATTTAGAAAGTACATTCTTTACATTAATTTTGTTATAAATGGAGTAGCTATAGTTATATCAACTATATAAGTAATTAATTTAGACACTCCCATAGTAGCAAATTCAGTTAAGAGTTAAACCATTTTTGCCCATGGTATTGCAGCGCTAATAAAGCTGCTTTTGTGAATGTGTGTGGATGATATTGCCTGTGTAATTCATTTAGTGAATCAAGTGCTAAACCAGCACATGCAAATAAATGGTGCTTTTAGCATAGTTTATGGTGTTATTATACTGTGTGATCTTGAAAATCTTTTAAAAGCCCTCAATTTATGTTCACCCTGAGAACTGTGTTTTTAAGCTCATCTTATTTGGCATTAACCTTCAACTTTGTTGCAATATTTTTTATTTTTGCTGCTTTGTTGCATTTATAGTAAGTCAGTTTATCCTTAATGACACACTCTAATGAGAGTGAAAGTGCTGCACCTTTGGGGCACGGATGTCCTTTACTCCCCCACCACAGGGGCTGTAGGAGAGGCGTTCAACATGCCCCTGTGTTTAAGACAACAAAGTGGGTGGGAGCGGATAAACAATTGCAGCAGTTTGACGCTGTCTCTACCCTGAAAGCAAGCAACACAACAAAACTAGAATAGTCCCATTATAATTAACAAGCATGTGCCAGTTTCATTTATTAAAATGGGAACGTTACTTACTCACGTAAGAGCGAATGGGTCCGTTTTTAACTTGAATGTGCAAGGATGTATCAGCTGCGTCCAGTTGTTTTAGATGTACAAAAAACAGTCTTGACCTTTATATTGTAGACTGGTACTTGTTTTCATATTATTCGAACATTTATCATAAACACTTGTTATAGTGCAAAATAATATGACCATTTACTGCACTAGTGGCTAATGAATTAGAAGTCTCGCATGGATAATTTTGTCATGATCTGAGAGACTAAATCTTCCTTTTTAGCTAAAACTTTGTCATTTGATATTCTTTATTTGAAGTCAAATTTGACAAAAATGGCGTCTAATTTTAGTAGACTAAAGTATTTAGTAGACAAATGTACTGAAATATTCAAACATTTTATATCCCTGACAGATTAGATTCATTCAAAGAATCCGCGTAATTTTTTTCTCATGTTATTTTCGTCAACAGTGTGTTTAAATAAAATTTCGTTAAAATCGTTATCATCTGCAAAATAAAAAAGCTTCATTAACAAACAGTTTCACTGATACTTTTGATGAGAAAAACACTGGCTTCCAGTGATGAAACTAGAATTTCTGAACAATAGCCTGAATGAAAATATTTTTTTGTTAATCACCGTTTTATAGCATGTTTTACAAGTAGTGAGGAGAAATGATATGGACTCACTGAGCAGAAACTCTCAACTTAACAACCAGTGTGACTCACACTCATTATACATCAGAAGAGGATTGATGGGGAAAAGAGATTCACCTGTTTAGTACAACCTGCTGTTGTAATTATGGTTTGCTAAATAGGCTTATACATAATGGTTTTGCGCGCATTTATCGCACAGATCTTTGGCGGATTTTGTGAGGAATATTCACAAAAGGCTTTCAAAAGGCTCATAAGAACAGAGCAGAGGAAACTTTGCTCCTTTAAACTTGTTCACCCAGTCAAATTTTTTAATTGTGCAGTCTTCATTTTGCCAAAAGCATATTGGATTTAAGATAAAAAGATTCATTTGAAGCAGTCACAAAGAATGTCACATTTAGGCACTGTTCTGGGTATTTTACTGGTTTAGATTAAGTGCTCGAAATAGAGTGACTGCCTCCTTTGATTCCATTGCTGAAGAAAATAAAATGGTTACCTTCAACACTCTTTTGCAATCTGACCTAATTAGGATGTTTGTGAAGTTTTCTGTGTGAGATTTCCTCTTTGACGTGTCTTGAGTCTTTAATACTAATTCTTTCTGGGTCTCTTCCATCTCAACAGACTGTTTCTGCTCTGTTCTCTTCGCTTTGCAGGTATTTCAGTAACATCACTCTCGGTGGGCGGGACTATTCGTTCAATAACGAGGGCTACCTGGCCAATCCCTTTCTGGATGTCATCTCCTACACGCCTGGGAGTGGCTGGGAAGACGTAAGAACTAATCAGAATTCTATTTCTATTCGCTCTTGCGTAACTGCTGTTATGGATTGGTAATGTTGAGGATGAAAAGCAGCATTGCAGTAGCCATGCTGAGCACTGCAGTACCAATGCGCTGGAATGGATTTTCGAGAGACCACATATCATTCGAGATGTCTGTTTATGACATGTACTGTTTTTGTGCGCTGTTAATTACTCATATGAACGATTGCGGTATGTATTGGGATTTAAAGGTAACGACAGCGCAGTGCTCTAATAAAATCTGCGATTTACTCCATCATGACTATCGTAATGGTGTACTTGCTGTCTAAGAGCTGAAAACCTAAAGTTACAGATTGTAGCAGTAAGACATATAGATTGAAAGCAGTTTTAAAATGATATACTACTTGACACTACTCTAATTTCGAAAACCATTTCCCATGACAGTCCACGGCAGAAAAAAACCATTACAATTAACTCTGAACAATGCATCACATTGTGCAGGAGAGAGAGTGTTGTGGTGTTGACGGTGCAATTCTGCTGTACTGCAGAGAAACGTTAAAGCCTCGATGAAATAAACATATAATTAGGGTTTCAAGAGGACGTACATAATGTACAATTAGCTCATGTTTACATTTGGCCTTGTTATCTATGCATATCCATGATACCCTCAGTATGTTATTAAGATTAGCAATGCTTTCCTACATTATTAGCTTGCGACTTTATTATTATTATGTGAATAGCAATAAATGGAAAATAATTAATTGTGAAATGGTTTTAGAGAGTGGATTTGATTTCCTCTTTTCCCTCTTCCTCTTCCTTCGCTATATGCTTGTGTTAAGTATTTTTTGAGCGGAAAAGGAATAAATAAATAAATTAATAAAAACTCTTTTAAATTTATTGGCTCCTTGTATATCAGCATATCGTTGGTGCCACATGGGACGTTGTGGCTCTACATTTATCCCGCAGAGCACTGCTGTCGTGAGACAAAATAACTGATGCCAAACCCAACTAAGTAAATATAGCCGGGGAGAATGTCATATACATGAAGGTGCCACTCAAACTGTGCCTTAAAACAGAATTATTAATATTTAGATGCCACAAAGACAAGGGTAGAGACTGAAAATTGTAATCCCTGGCAGCGCTTGTGTTCTCCACCTCTACAATCTGTTAACAGAGAAAAAGACAGCGGATTATGTTCTTGGGAGAAATTCTTATTCCTTCAGGCGATATTCACTGACATTGAGCCATAAGAGCAAAAAAGTATCGATATAGAGTGGGGAGTATTTTTCTGCTGATTCCTTGTCACCATCCATATTTATTTTTGTGCTTTATATACTGTACTC
The DNA here is from genome assembly GCA_029874575.1 of Iberochondrostoma lemmingii. NCBI lineage: Eukaryota > Metazoa > Chordata > Actinopteri > Cypriniformes > Leuciscidae > Iberochondrostoma > Iberochondrostoma lemmingii. The sequence continues at coordinate 5,475 of JAPMOL011111310.1, read as the reverse complement.
TGTGTATTCAGTAGCACAGCATAGCTTAAAATCAATGCTTTTCACGAGTATTGTCATGCCTTGGACCACTGATAGCACTTCGAACGGCAGCGCGTTCTGTCATGCAACAGATTCACCTTAACATGCTCCAGTAGGAAAGTGAGAGGATGCACAGGGATCGTGTTGCCCAGGGCGCCTTGAAAGGTTGAGTGTTTGTTTTGTTGATGTTCTTGTATAGGCTTTGTTTAGGTGCCAGCCAATGAGCTCCTCTTCAATGCCCGTTCTACATTTAATCCATTCTGAATCAGGCCAGTCTTTCATTTCCTTAAAATCTTTTATTTCATCCTGTATTGAACTGATAGTTCAACCAAAAATAGAATTCTGTCATATACTCTCATGTTGTTCCAAACCCAAATGATTTTCTATCTTCTGTCGACCATAAAAGGAGATGCTAAGCAGTGTTTTAATCACGTTCTTCTCTACACAATGAAAGTGAATGGTGACACAGTAAAAGAGCTTCATATAAATCATGTTCTATATTTCTATACATTTTTCTATAAAAAACTGTAAGCATGAAAATCCACCCCAAAACATAACCGTCAATGAGGTGTAAGCACATCATATGAAAAAGTACAAATGAGACTGTATAAATTCATACCAATTCGCCAAAGAGGAAAATAGTTATGAATTGCCATCAGTGTGTTCGATAGCTTTGTGTGAGGAAAAGGCCAAAATTACTGGTTTTGAAATGACATGACTAAATCTTGAGAAAAGTTTTAGTTTTCTATTCCATTAAAACTTTTGGTCAAACAATGGCACACTCTATTGAAAACAGTGGTATTTTGTAGTTTTTGAAATCTTTGCACGGAACAACTCTTAAAAAACCCATCAAACGGTGCAACAGTCTGTTAAGGGTTGCATGGTGCTGGTTCTGGCTTTGGCGCCTGCGTCTCATTTGCAGATATGTTCTGGAGAAAAGTGCTGTTAGAGACGTGTGGATGCTTTCGTACTTCAGAGTCACGGAGTCTTTGTGTTTCACATAAAATATTTAATGGGGCGCCATAATGTACGTTTTAAAGGCTTCCACGCTGACTATAGGAGGTTTTCAATTTCCATTTGTTTTAGGAGGGCGCTCTATTAAAATGTGATGCACGCGTCTTTGTCTTCGCTCCGTTTTGTCTCTGGTTGTCTTAAATGCGTTCCGTCTAACATGGAGTAGACAATGGATGCGGATGACTCAACTACCAGAAGCCGTCGTGCACAAGGCACTTCTTGTGACGGCTTCCACAAGCAGCATTTATAGTGCTTTAACAAACTAACTGCTACAGCGCTTTTGATCCCATTTGTCCATGCTGTTCTCATAAATCGATAAATATCAGGGGGGAGACGTTTAAGAAATGAAATGCCAGGCACATTTTTCCAAACCCTCTTTGTACCTGTCAGGATGTGTCCATGTGTGTTTATGCTGTGTAAATCTTCTAGTTGATTTGTAAGGATCGCGCTGGGGTAAAAGCGCCTCGTTTCATCCTCCTCTCACAGGGACTTTCACAGAGACGCGGGTGTCATAGCAGCGTGTTTGTGTTTCACCCTGTGAAAGTATTATCCGTTCCCGGGGGAGACAGTGTTTGATCAGGCCCCTGCTCTACCTCTGCCTGCGTGAGGCTCTGCCCCCTCAGCTTGGGCCCAGATCTCTGCTACTCCGGCTCTTTGTTATTCACTGCAGGATCTCTGGTTCTCCACACATGCTCCAACACTCCTATTTCGGTCGTTTTGTCGGCCCACATTCCGACGTCGAGGAGAGTTAAGACGTCTGGCTGACAGGGATCGGCCCTGAGAACTCACCGCATTTCGGAGGTGGGAGAGAGTAAGAAAGATTCAGGGGGGAAAAGGAGAAAGATCAGAGAAGAGAAAGGGAGAAGAGAAACCCAACAGCACGTTGAAACACATTAGAGAGCATTGTAAGGACATGACACTAAACACTCTGCATGATTAGCATTTCTATCCCTCAAGCAGCAGCAAAAAGCCACTCGGATCCCACACAGTCCTATCTCGCCTGGTTGTGCTACTTTGTGACACGCCATGCATATTTTATGAAGCTGTTCAGACATCCTTAATACAAGACGGTGTCACCTGTTGAGATGTGTGGCTGATTCTCTTTCCGTGGCTGATTCTGGGATGACGCTGTCTGTCAGATGCAGACACAACGTTCCCTTCCTGTTCTCTTCCCTCCTGTCTGTGGCGCTCAGAGAAAATAGATCTTTGGGTTAACGCACTGTAAAGGTGGATGTTTAAGAAGGGTGGAGACGAGAGCGTGACAGAGAGAGAGAGAAAGCAGACAAATTGGCAGTCAAACTGACCCAAGCAGACAGATTGATGAACAGAGAACGAGACAGGGACCAGGTGAGCTGATGTTGCCTAATCTGCTTTTTGTTATTTCCAATGATCCGCCCGGGAAGCGTTTGATCTCGGTTACAGGGCAGTTAGAAAGTGGGATAACTAGCTCAATGAGACTAGCGCTCGCAGGAATCCGCATGCTGACTGCTGCCATTTCCTGCTCTATTCCCTTCAATTAGTTGCCTCTGCACTGATCCTGTGCTAATATGCAAAGTCTTCTAGCTGCCAGCCTCTGGCTGATCTCTTAGAGTCGTACGCTTGCACATACACAGCGTATGAGAAGTATATTTATTCTTCGCCTGCCATGGAGACTTTGTAACAGTTTCATAAGAGCTGAACATCTTTTGCTGTATCTGAATAGCTCTCGAGGGCTGCTTTGGTGCTGATAGCTGCCAGTTTCTGCCGGTGTGTAGAGGAGGCTCCTATGGCTCAATGCTGCGAACAAAGTTTGAGTGTTGGGATTGGGACAGGACAGTTGTGCATGAAGTGTTTGCTGCTTATAAACGAGAGGTTGTTGTGTCCTATAGGAATATTTCTGAAAACGGAAAAATTCTGTCATTATTTACTCACCCACGTGTCGTTCCAAACCTGTATGTTATTTTTTCCATGCAGTGACAGATCATGGATCACAAACTGTCAAGCTTTTGAAATGAAATAAAAGCACTCTAAAGGGGGGTTTTAAAGTTGACGCACATATGACCTTTTTGCAGGTTTGACATTTGTCTCAGATATTTGATGTCATGACGTCATGGCGTTTGGTTATGAGACTTCAATTTCAGTCTGAATGTAAATATATGGATTATGTTTATGGTGCTTTTTGCATTGCTTTTTGGCCATTTTGAAGCTTGACAACCTTTGATCACTGTAAGCTGTTGTATGAAAAAGATCTTTGAAGATTCTTTAAATATTACATTTTTTTGTGGTATATGGAAATATCTGTGAAATATCTCTTTAAATTGAACTGATGCTTTGTATCGCAGCTATTCTGTTATTGCTGTCTTATGATTAATTACTTGTTGTAGCATTTCTTATGTGTTTTGCTTTGGATAAAGGTCTTCCAAATTAGTTTTACATACATTTTTTTAGCTGCATTTTGTGTATAAGAAGTATAAGAAAATGTATTATTATTATTCAGATAATGAATTAAATTATGAATTATTTTTAAAACATGCAGATTATACTTTTTGTATAAAGGCTTTTTTATACAAAGTACAATCTACGTATATTAATAATAGTCACAGTAATATATGATAATATACAATAATATATTATCATTTGATAAAATACAAATGTATGATTTAATAATACTTAATTGCATCAAGCATGCTTTTAATTGCCAACTTTGTTGTGGTTTATTTCCTATCAAGGACTGTGTGCGTACTACTGTCTCTGATTCATACAGTACAATTCTGCAGGTCTTGATCTTCTGTATATGGATTATGAGCTCAGTTATGCTGTCATAGCCCATCTTGACACATTTTACCCCTTCTTTGTTTTTTCTCAGGCGCGTAACCTTTTCCTCTGTGGCCCGTCACTTAGCTAAAATCTGTCTTTTTTTCCTCTGAAAAGAAAAATCCACTCATTCCCCAGTGAGTAAAAAGGGCACAGGACTGTTTTTAGAGAGCCCTCAGCTATAAGCTCACAGAGGAACATAGAGGCGATAGTCTTTCATTTTTCACTTTTCACTATCCTTTCCCACTTTACAGGCTTAACCTGAGTAAGGGAAGCCATTCCTGCCTGTAATCCAGCCTCAGTGACTTTTTTAGAAAAGACCATTTTAAATATCTGAAATCGCTGAAAAGACCTTTGACTTTCATGTATTATTGATTTATCATGGCCACAATGATTATTATTTTATATTATTGGCCACATTTTTGCCAACCGCAAGTCGCAAATGATCTCTGACCCTCGTCCATGCACCGTCTGTGTGGTCTTAGGTAGGATGGTGGGAGAACGGGGTGTTACGTCTGAGATACCCTGCTTGGTCTCGCTATGGCCCCTTCCTGCAGCCGCCCGACGATGCCCAGCACCTGAGGGTTGTGACCCTGGAGGAGCGCCCCTTCGTTATCGTGGAGCTTGCAGACCCTGCCTCTGGAACCTGCATTAGGGACTCTGTGCCATGCCGACGGCCTCTTAATGCCAGGTTAGTAATCATCAGACCTACTCTTCTGCCATTTATCAGGGCTTTTCTATATTGGGGAAAAGGAACATTGGTTTCCCAGGACTCACTTGAACATTACACAAAAATGTTAAATTAGAGTGGACAGGGTAAGGAGTTTCTTCCCTGTAGGATTAGTGTATGACCTTTCAGTGAGACAAGCATTCCAATGTCATTCCGCATTTTCCTAAACTGTCTGAAAGTGATCAAATGCAGGTGTTAGTGGAGGAGTTTTAGCCATGCATCTGCTACAACCAAGTTTCTATTAGTACTGCAAACCCTCAGATTTCAAAGCTATAATATTTATATTAACTCATTCATTGTTTGTATATAATAGAGTAGTCTTAGTAGTTTTAATGTCTTAATATCTTGCCAAATGTCAATCATTTTCAGTTTATTTTATTCTATTTTATCTCTTTTATTGCTGTATTTTACTGCTATTGTATTCTACACAGTGTATTGCTAGTATTATTTGTATTATTTATTTCATTTGTATTACTGGCAACGTATTTATTTATTAATACATTCATTCATCTCAAATTCTTTTTCTTCAATTATTAAATCAACATTTCGGCCATCAATCTTTCTCCAAAAAAAAATTAAAAGCTATTGTCATATACAGTACTTTTTAAAATGTTTTTGAAAGAAGTCTCTTATGCTCATCAAGCCTACATTTATTTAATCAAAAATACAGAAAAAACAACAGTAATATCGTAAAATATTATTACAATTTAAAATAATGGTTTTCTATTTTTAATATATTTTAAAATATTATTTATTTCTGCGATGCAAAGCTGAATTTTAATCAGCCATTACTCCAGTCTTCAGCGTCACATGATCCTTCAGAAAACATTCTAATATGCTGATTTGATACTCGTCTGTTATCAATGTTGTAAAACAGTTGTGTTGCTTAAAGGAGAACTCCGGTCAATTTTAACATTGAA
>JAPMOL011111269.1:0-16150 GCA_029874575.1 Iberochondrostoma lemmingii | reverse complement strand
ATTTCATGTCAATAGCACCTTTGGAAATATATTTACTGAGAAAAATGATGACGTGTTCAATACTTATTTCCCCCGCTGTATAAGCGTTCGAAACTTGCATTCTCTCTCTTCCGCTAAAATGGATCACAGGATTTTTATGACTTCAGCTCCTCATCACATCTTCTGTCCAACAAAATGCTCTCTAGAATCTAAAGCTCCGCCCCCTATGCTATAAATACCACCTGGCCAAAGCGACCGTTGACACGTCACGGAGCAATACGGGTTGGAGATGTGTGTTCAGTTGCTCAAACGCTCAAGTTTTATTCCGTTTTCCAACAGTATGTTGGTTAAGAATAAAATGGCTAGAATTTATTCACACCTCTACTATTGAATCCAACGTATCATCAGCGCTCAGATTCGCTTCCATGGTGCTGTCAAGTATGACTTGCAGTCTGTGAGGTAAACTAAATGAACAAAGTTCGGGAGGAGCACGTTCAGGTAATCCACCAATCAGCACAAGAGGAAGCCTGTATAAATAAAGCCTTTTCTCACCTCTGTCTCATGTCAAGTTTCACAGCATCCCTCCACCACCCCATCACCTCACTCTCGGCTGGTTTCTATCCCAGTAAAAAAGGGCGAGTACTCTGGGTTCTGGCCAAATTCCGAGCTCGGAGCCCTCCCCCGGACAGCATGCCAAATATTACTACATCCGATTTCATTGTACGTGTGAACTCGTCAAACGCTATTGGCTATTTGAAAAGGGGGAGGAGCCATTCAATATGTCCCTATAGCTTCCTGTTTCAGTGGAAATTACGTCAATGCATCGTACAAAGCTACGCATTCCGAGGCACTTCAGTGGGCCTTTAAACATTTTTTAATTATTACTATTTTTTGACACACCTATAGTTTCAATTCAGAAGACATCAATTCATCCACTGGGTTTATATTCCATCATGTTTTCTTTGTTTGTTTTTGTTTTTGTTTGTTTTTTAAGCATCAACTTTGGGAGTCCCGCACGCTTGTATATTATAGACTCGCAGTCATGGATTTTTTTTTTTTATCTTCTTTTGTGTTTATCTGAAGGGAGTCATATATACACCTGGGACAATATGAGGGTGAGTCAATGATGTGAGAATCTTTTTGGGTTGAGTATCTACACTCTTATTATTGCACATTCTGTCTATGTTTAGTCTACAATGGTTAACTAAAGCTTTTGACGGGTAATGACATCACGAAAAAAAGAAAAAAAACTCATCTAAAAGATCTGAGAAAAACGAAAACACATTTCTGTCTACGTGAGCCACAAAACAGGACCAAGCATGTAGACCAATCAGCTGATACTAATAAAACACTGCTGTACATTCAAAGTGCAGTAGATGTGTTAACATCAAAATATGACTAATATATGTGCAGTTTGACTGGAGGCAACGATGTCAAGTGTGAACAGTGAAGGAATTCTAGGGGAACTCAAGAGATCTTGTGCTGTTTCTCAAAAATGATGCAACAGTGGTGTAATTCAGATTAATTGTGATTAGCTAAACTGGGAAAACCCCATTAACTTCACAACAATCTATGTCAATGGTTTGCATGAGAACTAAGGGAATCACATGATCATTGTTTATGGACTTCTGGGAAAAGGATTGAGCGTTTCACATAAAAACACATTTGTTTTTAGTCAGTATATGAACTTCTCAGTACATTTACCTTTAGACCGGCCTCCACAGCTTCTGATTTCATCTGCTCGGATGAAACGTAGGCCTTGTTTTTTTGTAAGTTGAGACCCTCTTACAAGGTAAGGAGACCATCATAACATTCGTTCAGCTCAAAAACATTGAAAAAATAGTGATTTCCTTCACAGGTGACAAAGATAAATATCTCAGAGGAAAAATATGAAGAAACCCATTGAGACTGAATTTCTGAATGTCATATTAGATGGCAGCAGGAAATCCACACCAAGAATGTGTTTTCAAAACCACTGTAACTGGCCACAGGACCAACGGGCCTTTCGTGGAAACGTCAGTTTCAGCTTGGCTACGTCTTCAGAATCACATAATATACACTATTTCTCAGTTATATGTGTCTCGGATGTCTCAGGAGAAATTAAAATAGACGCAACTTTTGATGTACAATAAGAGTATAAGAACTATCAAGAATGAAGTTTTGAAGTTTCTGTCTATTTTAAAGATTATATTTTAGTTGTCAGTGTATATCCGACCAACCAGACAGTTTGATTACTAAGCCATGATAATATGAGTTCAGTCTATAGAGGGTTATTTGACACTTCTCTCAGGAGCAGGACCTGAGAGAAATCACGTAGGAAAAGATGTTCGTTATTATTATCTGACCATCCTGTTTGGCTTCCCTGCCCACGCTTTGTGTAACTTTAGTTTGTTCAGGGCCAGCTGTAAGTGGAGAAGGTGTAGCCTTGTTTTGGTTAGCAGCTTCCAGCAGCCAAAAGTTCTCTGTTAGTTGAAGATGCGGGAATGCTAGTCTGTCCTACACAGACAGCCAAAGAGAGGTCTGTAGATTCTCATTGTACAGCCAGGACAGGGGTGATAACTTGATAACAAATCACTTTGAAAAAAGCACTGGGAAAAGCAGGCTAAGCACTTTTAATATACACATCAAGCTCATATTAGAACTTTTTAGTTTTGGGAATTTCATTTTTTCAAATATTTTTATATGGAGCCCTGCACATGACAAGGAAAAAAAAGATACTGTTGCTGTTAAATAAATCAATAAACATGGCCACAAATTAATACGTTGTGGGAATGAATTCTTAATTATTGGTTTTTTGTCTCTTATAAATGAGTTGGCCATTTGGTTCCACAACTGTCATAATACAGTATGTTGTTGAAATCGAATCTGGGCAATTTTTTTTTTTACAAAATGTCAGAATTCTTCGATGTGTTGGACATTGTTTGAGGACAAACTGAATGAACTAACTGGAAGGGAATATGCAGTATCAGGAGTCGTGAGACGTGAAGCTCAACAGGACATTGCAAATCCCAAGTCTGTCATTAGCTTAGAAGAACAGGCGTAGTGAACATGTCATCCTGATTTCCTCATCCCTTCAATATCAGGTTCAATGGTGTTTGAATACACAACAAATATTGTAAAAAGTGAAACCCGAATCAGTGCCCTGCCAATAAACTGAGTGTCAAGCGAAAGCTGTCAGTGCTACGGGAGTTATTTAATGGTCATCGAGTTTGCTGTCAATTCCAGAATATACACTGACCTACATATACAAGTACACATTCTCTCTCCCTGTTTCCTTCTTTCTGTCCTTCAATTTGACTGTCATACCTTCAAGCCAGCCACAGAAATCGTCTTCCTTCCTTCCTTCCTTCCTTCCTTATCAGATCTGTGTTCTTGTCAACACTTTAAATCTTACTGACAGTCCCTACTTGAGTGTTTACATCTGGTCATTCCCCTCGGTGCCGGTTGTTTACTTGTACATAATACGTCAGAGAGGCAAGGAGCTCTACCCGTCTCCTGAGAGAACTATGAAAAGCAAATGCAATTATTCCCAAACCTCCCTGTTTGTCCAGCGACAGTCTTATCGTGCTCCTGCCAAGTGGGAGTGTGCCTTATGGTTTAGTCTGTATCACATTCTACCAATTAGGACCCAAATTGCTCTCTTTTCTCACAGTGTCTTTGTTTTGAGTCAGGGTTTGTGGATAATGATGACTGCTTGGAAAGTTTTAAATAGGGAAGAGCTGACCAGAAAGGCTTTCTGATGATGGTATGCACATGACCCAGTCAGTACTTCACAGTTCAGCATTTTCAACACAAAGTTTAGGAGAAGCTTCCGTTTTTAACCGAAGGTGTTTAGAGTACACTGTTAAACTGTCCTCAACACTCTCTCAGGATTACCATGTGTGGGAAATGGCAACTCCTCCTAATGGCCAAAGCTGGAACAGCATATGGCATTCAACCTTTTGCTCTTGAAAGGGTCGTTCACACCAAAATACACATTTTGTCATTCCAAACCTGTAGGAATTTCTTTCTCTGGACATTTTTGACAAACTTTTTTTTTTTCTTTTCATACAATGAAAGTCAGAAGAGTGAACTATTTAAGGAGATTTAAGGAGAATGATTGGTCACTGTTACACCCTAAAGACACATTTCTCCACAGAAGCATGAGAGCCAAGAGCAGCACAAACATCTCTGACAGATGTTTAAAGGAACATTTCAATTATTCAACATAATGTGGTTTCAAACCCGTGGATCTCCATGGACCCGTTTCACATTTCCGGGTTCTCCAAAGCAGAAGTCATTATAATTGGGTAAACCCTATTGTGGTGAACAGAAATTAATACAAATATATTTTTTGTGCTCCCATTTAATCATAAAGCACAAGGAAAAAATCCACTACCCTGTTTCTATGTCTTTCCAAAAGAGGAAAAAAGATTGATGACGGTGGTCAGAAGAGAGAAAGATGTCAAATTTGCCATCACTCTCTCATGTTAGAAACAGCAGTGTTAACTAGTTTTCTGAAATTTAATGCCAAGGTTATATAACACAAAGTTTTTTTTAAACGGAAAATATAAAAGCATGTTGATAGATTTTCAATGTTAAAAACGGATCATCTCATGAGGGTACGTTTACACGACAACAATATGCTTAAAATAGAGAAGTTTATCCTTTGAGGTTTCCGCGTACAGTCGACACCATTGTCAAAACGATCCCCGTTCACACGGATCCGCGAAAACGAATAAAAGCGCTGTATTCTGCTGCCAGACCATTAGATGGTGATGAAACACTATAGACTGAACACGTAATACGCATGTGCATGACGTCATCGTCTTCGGAGATTCACATTTTTGAAACCCAAAACACCGTTGTCGTGTAAATGAATGGCCAAAACGCATAAAAAAGTTTTACGTTTTTAGTTGAAAACGGTGTCGTGCAAACAGCCCCCTGTGAAATGAGCCCATGTGCTTTCATATGGAAAAGAGCAGCTTGGATGTTCTGCTCAATATCTCTTTTGTCTTTCACTGAAAGATCAGAATTAACAAATTTTGCTTAAACACCCCTGTAGTCGTCAGACAAGAGTACACTGGAGTACTGCCCATAATGAATTACTGAAGGGAAATGTTGGTTGTTTCCTAGAAGAATGTGGTTTTGCACTACTTTAGAGAGCAAAAGAGAGGGAGAAACAATCTTGGAGAACATCCTGTTCCTCTAGTAGTGCAATTGTGCAACTGCAGAACAAAAACTGCAAACACATATTTTGCTTATGCTTTTTCAATTCACCAAGGAATATATGTACGAAGGTAAATACATTCCTTCTCAGCCCCTCCATACATTCCTCGTAATATTTACCATAGCTTCACAGCTCTGTCTGACACCTGGACACGAGCCAGGAACAGAGGAGGAAGGCGTCGCCACGTGCAGGACAGCCTGATGGGGGAAGTAACATGCACGTGCATTTGACGCATTTAACAATTGTCGCCCATTTCAACAGTGTTTACTCATTTGCATGCAGGAATATATCAACGACTCTTAATTCCTGGCCTTTGCCCCTTTTTTTGATTAATAATTGTCCCCAGATCCAAGTGCAGAATGTTAAATGCAAATACAAGTTTTGCTTTATTATTATTTTTAATGCTTATTGGACAGCACATTTGCAACGATAATGAAAACGCAAATGCTTTGGCTCACGGCTGCACGCCTCCTAGTACCACATCAGTAGGAAAAATCTGACTTAATCTATTTGGCAATTTGATTCAGCACAATTTTCGGGAAACGGACAAAGCTCAGTGCTGTCCAAAGAGAACAAAGCAAACAGGCAGCTGGAAATGCAATAAACAACTCAGCCTTCACACGCTCCCAGAACCTCCAAATGTGTTCGAGATATAGTGCAAACCAAAACAAGTGCATTTTAAGTCATAAATGGGCATAAACAAGGTCAAGAAATTTGTTGTTTTTCGTCTGCGCGAATGTCGGGATATTTTTGGAGATTCCTTGACTGTAATAGTAGACTCTTGATCTGCCCCCTTGAGTTTCCTTGGTTTCCACGAAGTCCCCTGCTTCACAGCAAACTGATCCGCCTGTGTGAAGTCAACAAGGGTCTCGCACCCAGATGCACAGCCTTGAACGTCATGTCTCCATGTAAGGAAGCCTCTCTAAGGACAGATAAGACGCAAATATCACTGCTGATTTGTTTGTGCAGTGTAATGTAGTTTTTGATTTCCAATGTTTTCTTTTGCTCTCTCTAGACAGATTTGCCTGTTGACATAAGATGAATGTGCCAAAAACATATTTAAGGCATAATTCAATTGCAAACATACCATGTTACTGGTTTGCTTAAAGTTTTATAATCTTTAGCAAAGCTTTTAGGCAGAAACTATTGCCATATCTGGAGTTTTATTTTATAACAAACATACTGTGTACAGATTTATCAGTAGAATACTACGAAATAAATTCTCTGTTTGCTTTAAAACTGGTTTAACTTCCAAAACTCTAATCTGATCCTCTGGGGGGTAACGTTAGGCTATTCCAGAAAGCAGGTTACGTGACATACCCGGCCCGGTTTTAACCGTTTCGACCGCTGTGCTGCGATTCACTGTTTTTAGAAAACACAATTTTAAGTTAAAATCAGTTTAATTATAAAAACCGTGTGTCGAAAGCTGAATTATTTTCTATTCCGTGAAGCCACTTCTCGCGTTTTTAAACGCAAGGACATACGTCATGCGTCGATCGTCTTAGCCTACTGTGCAAGATTTACCAACACATGCTATTTCAAATGTTTTCACAATCTTTATTAAAAAAATGTAATATTAACCTAACCTTACCTATGTCTAAAACTCTTTTGTTTTCGTCAACGTGCCCTGCTGTCTGTCACGATCTAATCAATTTCAGTTAAAATCAGGCCCCGCCTACATTTTTCCGTCATCGAATATCTTATTTGACCCAGTTTAAAAAAGTGTTGTGTAAAGAAAAGAACAGGGACGTCAAATCAAAAGGTGAATCAGCAGGGCTGGGGCTGAAACTTCACACAAACACACAGGTATATTGCAGGCTAAATATAACATCTACTGTAAAATAGGGCATGTAGCTCTGCAGCCTTGTTTGCTTTTGTTAACCACGAGCTCAAAGGTCTTTAAAGAGAAAAATAAAAGATCCTTTGTGGTGCGCCTCTGTGTTATTGTGCAGGACGGGTTCTTACTGATACAGTAACGTACAAAAACCGCCATGTGTTATACTTATAGGATCAGGTGACCCTGATAGTGCCATGTTTAAATTATAAAAACTTTTCATGTTTTCCACTAATGGAAAGAATGTAGTTCTTCAATGATGTGTGTTTCAATTCCCCTTCAGCATATACTGTTCTTTCATATGTTCTTAGATTAACTGTTCGGCTGTTCCATTCCAGTCAAAACAAGTTTGTGAGTATAATAGCCTATAATTTTGACTTGTGACTGCTGCTTCTTTAACTTGAACTCCAGTAACCAATCATTAAAGTTGTTAAATTAAAAAAAATAAAAATAAATGATCCAATAAGCTCAATCAGGCCTATGTTATGCTGGTGCATGTTTGTATAAATTATATATAAATTATGTATTGTTATATATAAACTTTTTTTTTTTTTTTTTTGCATGAGTATATCATGCCTATTAATTTATGCATTACTCTAATGAAAGATATGATGAAGTGTTAACACATATAAAAAATGGACTCGAATCATGATATAAAATACAGCATTAACCTCATCCTCATCAAGATCTTTTTCTTGGTATGTTTAATGTTGATTAAGGAGTTCTGAAACTGAAAGAATGGAACGATTTCTGAAAACAACACAGGAGGAAAAAGGACACTCTGTGCCTCAGGCTCCACTTATGTTATATATAGTTAAAGCACAGCCCCCATTGAAACTTCTGAAGACCTCTGACATTGTCTTGGATGGAAAACAACATTTTTATGATAAATTATCGTAAATGAGCGATTGAATGCACTTTACGAGTAATGCATTTCAAACTAAAACTTTTGCGCCTGGTTTCACAGACAAGGCTAAAGCCAGTCCCAGACTAAAATGCCTGTTTGAGCTGTTTTAACTGAAAGAAACTTGCACTGGCATATCTTAAAATATGTCAGAGCCATGGTTTTGTCTCAAGACTCACAACCAGTAATGTTTGAATTACTGAATTACTAAGGCACATTTATAAAAGCTATGCCTGGCTTAGTCCAAGCTTTGTCTGTGAAACCAGGCCTTGCTGTTCTGAAATAAGCTGAAGCAAATAGGTTGCTTATATTATTTACTACTATGATTACAAGTAACATTATAAATGTAATATGCTATTAGAATTATTTCCAAAATCATATGAAATAAAACACCACATTCATATGTATTATTTTTCTTTTCTTTATTTACTTAAAAGTGATTAACAAGAAATATACTTGGCACAAATTTCATCAACAACAAAATCTGTAAAATACATTCGTTTGAAACGAGTGCCATAAACAATCACTGTCTTTGAACCTGAAGTTACACTTTTTCATCATTTGGAAATGAAGCAAGTCTGTGGTATTTTTGGAATGTTTTCAAGGACACTTCAGGGAGTCGCAACAATAGGAAAGCTTAATGTGACATTATCCCTGTAGTCGTTCATCGTTATTAAAAAGGCACCTTGGATACATGTCTCTATTTATTTATTTTTTGCATTATTTGTAAAGCTAATCGTCAAGGCCTGCTCTAGCCCTGCATTTCATTACCTCAAGCCACTGGCCAACATTTTTGCAAAAAGAAAAGTTATCCTTGGTTATACAGACACAGTCAGCCTTGCATTACATTCAGCAAGACATTAAGACCTTTCAGGTCAGAGACTCGACCTCTGTCGAGCCAGATGAAACTTACACCAACATCAAATTGGAGCGGAGATGATCTTTCCCACTCCGAGGGGGGAGGGAGGAGAATGTGATTTTCTCCTTCCAGGATTTACATTGGCAATTTCCCCCCACGTTATTCCTTAAAGCTTTAGGTTTTCCCTTTTCCACAGAATTACCTGTGCACACATGAACATTAAACCAATCTCTTTGGCTTATATCAACATGAAATGTGACGTACAAGATGATTCAGTTTTGGGAGAGGACGGCATCACATATCCCTGGCAGACTGCGGATAGTTCAGAGGGACTCACCTCTCATTCACAGCAAAGAAAGGCACAATGGGTAGCATCTCTGAAAGGCTTCCCACCCATAATTCTCTAGTGATCATGCCCAAAATCGCTAAAGGCACAGAACGGAGTCTGATCGCTCTTTGGGACACAAACACGGGCAGAACCTTTGTTCGCCCCGGTACTGAATGTCCTCTTTGTTTGATGAAAGCACTCTGCCTTGCCTAGTCCAGACATCTCCTCCTCTCTCGGCCCACTGCAAATGCGAACAGCTCAAACGAGGAACAAGTACCAATCTCAGTCTCAGAGAGGCATCCAGGAGAACTTAAATCTCGGCTTTTGTTTCAAACATCGCGTGATGCTCGGCTTGGCAGAGAGTTCAATAGGTCATGCAGCGAGGACGCATGTTGATGGGCTGAGGGTTTGGGTCCACCTGTGATGAGGAAAGAAACAAAAAAACAGATCAGAACACTCTGAATATGGCGCTTTTCAAAAACTAAACCAGATTCCAAGAAAATTGGCTTGCAGATGGCAGGGAAAGAATCAATTTCTTCTAGACGGGACAAAGCGCTTCTTGTATGTTTTGTTGTTGATGATTGCGCAATGCGCATCCAATCAAACTCAGTATTTTGATGCAAATTAATTTGTTACTTTGAAGTCACTAGCCAAATTAGGAAGATGCCAATTTTGTTCCATTGCGTATAGACAAATATTGATCTGATTTTAAGATTTTTTTTAACAGAAGCGGTTTCTGCCTCAAAGTAAAAAATAAAAAGGTAACAGAGAATGTTAGAAAATAAGAGTCAAATTGTGAGTTAAATTTGGAGTAATGAGAAATAAAGTTGGGAGTAAAAAAAAAAAAAAATCAAAAAAAATAAACACCTCAATGTGAGGTGGACACAGGCTTCCAAAACATATTTGTTCGATAAGCAATTTTTGGGTCCCTTCTGAAGTACAATCGAGTTTTAAAGTCAAACCGATTAAGAACTGCTGTCTTATATTCAAATACGTTCTTGCACGTAACCGTCTGCTCACCTCGCTGTACACTGGAGGTGGGCGTAATCTAAACTCCTGCACGTAGGCCATGAGGGAGCGCTGCAGTACGCCGCTGAGGTCTTCCTCGGGTTGTCCTGTTGTGGAGTTCTGGACCGCTTCCTCGTCTGTGACAACAGAGCTGTAATCCGGAGGGGCTGTGGATAAACACAGACAAACAAGACTCAAGGTGAGCGACAGATAATTCACTGTATGCCGTCGCTTTCAGGCTGATGAGAGAGAATGAGACCCAGGGTTGGGCGTTTACTTACGCTCAGGTTGCTCAGGGATGGCCATGCGAAGCCACTCCATGTTCACGCTGTACTGGCTGCTGACGCTAGACGTGCGACTGCCGAACGGATGCAGAGGGATGGTGCCCATCACCAGCGGAAGTTCCAGGGAGAGCTTGGACGTCCCAGGAACGTCAACACACACCTACGAAAATAAGCGAGGTTTAGTAATCAACTAGCAACTCGGTCAAAAGTTTAGAGGCTCGAAGGTCCAACAAACTCACCCTGAGCATATACTCTACTTTGATGATGCGACACTGGAGAATGGACGGGCCTACGGGGGGGATTTTGATGGCTCGGCCATGCCAAGTCTCCCTGCGGTTTGCGCCAACTATGTCCCCGCACAATGTGGCCACCACGGCTCGTTTTTGCTTCATGGTGCCTCTGGCAATGAAGGTCTGCGTCTGGGTGATGAAAGCTTTTGGCATCACGGAGCGAGAAGTAGAGTTATCGAATTCAGCGAAGACTGGAATCACTTCACCTGGAGAGTAATAACGAAATGTTAAAGTTTCTGCGGTGAGAACCGGAGTACGTCTTAAATGTGACGGTGGGTTCCCGCCCTCACCTGGTGTGTAGCCCTTGCGGTCGATCTTTGCGGTGATCGACACCTGCCCGCAGTTGCGGTACCAGATGCGGGCCATCTTCTCTTTGGTTCCAGCTTGAGATGCCTGAAGTAAAAAGTCTGATTTAGTGAGCATGCAACCAAAATTATGAACAGAAAATGACAAGGCAACAGCTAATCTGAGCGCTTACCAGTAAACTAGGTGTGTTGATGTCAATGGGCTCGATAACCGTGAACTCTTTCTTGATCTTCTTGACGGTGGCCCACGGGCGATGCAGCTTAACCTTCACCCAGTAGCGAATGCTGCCGTGCTTCCCTTCAAAGGATGTCACTAGAGTTCTGACAGACAAAACACTTACATTACCCTCATTTCCTTGCTAAACTTTCCAAATAAAGCTCTCTGATAACATTTTTATAAGACTAATAAAAACTTCAACACTTACTCCTCTGGCAGCTGGAAACTGAAAGGGTACTCGTGTCTCCCGGCAGGCAGGACTGTCAGTTCGCCATTATCTGGAGGGGAACAAAGGTAAAGAAACATTATTGCACCACCAATAAACAATAAAACGCCATACCAAGGGCAGTAATGTCAAAATTGCTTAATGATGAGACAAAACATTACATCATCTGCTGATACCAGAAATCACGACGATGTCGGTCACAAAAACACGAACCTTCAGGTTGTGTTAGTTATTAAAGGCAAAAGGTTGAACTGTGTCTAAAATGTTTCTCTCATTCAATGAATGCTAACTAATTAAGTATATTCAGCAGCCATAAATACTGCTCGCATAATGATTAGTTAACAAATGAACCAAACTGCTGTTATGACATGTTCCAGTTCACTCAAATTAAACCCACACCACACAAAATAAAATATGGAAAAAATTGTATGTTTTGAGTGAAGAACAGACAAATCCAAATAGTTATCCATCTTGACAAGAATGCAGCTATACTAGCGAATGATTAAATTAAGTTGAATATGTTAAACTAATCGATTCATGCAACTGTAAAAAGTGGTCTGAATGATTCGTTATCGAGTTCTGTTCTTTTAAAATCAATCGTCTGGTAGAATTATTAACACTATAACTAAAGAGAAGACAATAAACAGCATAAGAGTAGCCTGTTTTTCCTGATAGATTCAGTCGTCTTTCACTTTCATTACACTGAAAAGAATGGTCAGTTTGTGTTTTTTAAAACCCCGTCCCACGTGAGAAAGCAAGTCGTGCGGTTTTAGAACGACATAAGGTGAGAAACAACAACATTACCATTTATATTTTGGGGTGAACTCCCTGAAGAGTCTACTCAGCTTGACTAACAGTGGGAAATGGTTTAAACTGGGATGTTTGGACACTTCTGCGCGCGCAAAACATCTTAAAGTGCGTTTTGGTCATCGAAGACGAGGTCTAATAACAAGGCTTTCGAGTGCCTCTGGCTGTGAATGACTGACCTGCCTGCAGAAGCACTTCTCTCCGGTTCAGGTACTCCACTTCATCGCTGTAGTTCTGCGTGTACGCGGTGCTGGACCCAGCGCTGCGAGACTCGGTCCAGTGAACTTTAGCGAAACCTTCTGCATGCAACTTCAGCGAGTCGACCTTACTCTCCGCCGAGAGATCGAGCACAACCTTCCCTGAGACAACATCTCCACTGCTGAACACCGGAGGACAGTCCATCTCCGGAGAATCAAACACGATGTGGAACTTTTTCAACTTATCGAAAATCATCTTTGGTCTTGCAAAAGTTTTCCTAAGTGCAGCCCTTTAAAATATGTCCCCTTCAGACGTGTAAAGTCAAACAAAGAGCGAGAGGGTGCGTTCAAGTGCAAGGAAGCTGTTCTTCCTTCAGTTTCAAAACAAAACTGAAGCTGTGCATGTTCCTTGCTCGGCCTTTAACTCGTGTGGGCGGTCTCACTGATTTTATTATGTAAGGCCTATGGCAGGAATCGCTGCCTGCTCATAAACATCTTAACTGGGTGTGGATGGAGAGCTCGGATGATTGATGCTTACAGGTTCTTCGACAAAAACAAGCTGACTGAGCATGCCCGAACCATGAGGAACCTCCCCGTGAAGAAGTTGAGCAAAAACAAAAACGGGTTCATTCTTTGCTCTTCTGCTACTTTCTTGTCAATCATTTTTATGAAATATGTGCAAATGTGAACTTCATTTGTACAATATATATATAAATAAATAAGGATTTAAAAGTAAATAATTGTATTTAGTCTCCCTAGAAAGTGACACTACAAAAAGAACATGAATTGCAAACTTAAGTATTTGCCGAAAGGTGGTCAAACAAAAGTGCAAACACGCTTTTCTGAGACGGTTAAAGAGCAAAACAAGTTGTTTCTTTGTTGCCAGTAGAAATAAGTTCACGCGTCGCCCTCTTGTGGAGGATTCGCGACACTAGTTTTAGGGACTCGTACAGTTGTCCGTGTGGTTCTTTCTCCCCCTAGTGGTGTTAAATGGAAATTACTACGTGAGGACTGTCACGTCTGTGCTGTCAAGAAGCAAGCTGTTTATTTAGATAACGATAAGCAACCCAGGCCATACAATTTCTTAAACTGACACTATGGTATGTAATCACGTAGGCTACCAAAACTATGCCTTATATCCGCAACTATGGTAAAAGCATGTGCCGTTTATGGTTGTTCATTACCGTCGCCAAGTCATATAAAGGCATGGAGCCAGATGATTGATACATAATACTAAAACGTAAACAAATGGGGGGAAAAAAAGACTATTTTAAAAACAAAAATACACAACATTTGTTTGCCAATCTATTTTTGATATGACACAATAACCAACTTTAATCGGCCGATTAATTTACCCTCAGATACAAGTCAGTTTCTGAAATGGATATTAGTAATTTTATTCCCTAAAGGACTCTTCATTGTCAGTTGTGATATCTGACAAAAAAAATGGCTGTGATCTTGATCTATCTGTCCACCGCCTCATTTCTCTTTATCACCAAAAAGACAAGTTTGAGTGGATTCTGTTTATACTCTGGTATATCTAATATTAAATTAATAAGATATAACGTCACAAAACAAATTATTTTAATAATGTAAAAAAAATATATTTATATCATTACAGTGAATTAAATATTAATTTAACGGTTGTCGAAATTATCTTGTCTATTCATACGTTGTATAATTTCAATTGTTAGCAACAATCGAGAGGATCTGAGGTGGGACTGGATAAAAATTAACATTTTAAGATGTATACAGATTGACACCAACATTTTATAAAACTAGCTACTTTACATACAATAGATCTCACATTGTGATATCATATTGTACTGTATTCATGGGAATTGACAAGCTGCTGAAATGAAGGTCATACCAACAGCTATGTTCTATTGACATTAACCCATAAGTGCTATTTATTGTATTTCATTTTAATGACAATAGCAGTGCTTTTATCACCTTTCTGAGAGGCATTTGGCTTGAGTAGTGCAGTTGGTCGTGCGTGTATTCCACCTAAACAGTTGAATAATTAACCACATCACACACTTGCTCAGCATTATCACTCCTGTGCCAGCTGTTAAAGGTCAGGAAGAAGAACCTGGGCCCAGAGTAATCAACACAACCTCTCCTGCACTTAAGAGCTTTAAAGCCTTAAAGGGACAGTTCACCATTTACTCACCCTCTATTATTACAAACCTGTATGGCTTACTTTCATTGCCATTTTCTATTATTCCCAATAATGCTGACTTGAAGATGTCAAACCTTAGAAAGGGCATAAATATCATCATAAAAGTGGTCCTTTCCCAGCAATCACAGAACGTTCCCCAAACATTCACATATGGTTCCCATTTGGTTCTTTTTTGGGAACCAAATAAGAACGTTCTGGGAACATATGCCTACTGGGAATGTTAGGGGAACATCCTCCAAACAGGGAATGATTTATTTACGTAAAGAAAACTTTCCCGGCTAACAGAAAATGTTAGGAAGTCTGTTCTTGGAACCAGAAACTATGTTTCCCAGAATGTTTTGGAAACCAAAAATGGTTGGCTTTGTATGACTAACGCACTATAAGCCGTTTGAAGCCATACTGTATAATATGATAGTGAGGAAACCCAGTATTGTGTTGTGTACGTCGTTATTAATGATAACACTGATATCTGCCCTAACTGATTGTGGATTTCCGTCAAATAATACATGCGAGAAGCAGCGAAAAAAACCTTTTTCGTTCACAATTCAGACTGATTAATCTGGTTCTACTGTTCTATGGTTACAGCCATTCACAGCTATAAATAAAAACTAAAGCTTTCGTTTCTTTCTTTTTGTGTTGTGTTGCACAGCTAAAAAAATAAATAAAAAAATAAACAACTCAAACGGGTTTTTAATTTTTGAGTGAACCATACCTTTAAATATCTAGTGAATGGATAAATCCATGCAAACCCACCTCGGATAAGGTGCCGTCTCTTCCTGAAATAAGTTGTCTTGGATGTGTAGTCGTTATAAACGGTGTTCACGCCGACACTGCGGTTTTCCAGCCAGTGGGCTGTGGCGACCCCTCTTCCCAGCACTCTCATGGCTCGGACTTTGATTTCCCGGTTGAGCTCCAGGACCACCACGCCAGTGATCATCTCTCCACTGCTGTACACGGTATTACCCGGACCGTCCAGCTCAAGAGCAAAGAGTTTGAAGCTCTGGAAAGCCATAACTATGAAGCACAAAATATAGAGTTTAAGCCAAAATAATAATCGATGTGTGCATCTCTTGTGATTAGAGACGTTTTAAAATCATCCTTCATTTAAAGATATCAAGATGCAAATATACTTTAGCCTATTTCATTCAAACGCCGTTACAGTCATTAAAGTTTAGTTAACCAGTTAAAAACGTTAAGTTACATAGGTGACAATACAGCAAGGTCAAAACAAAACAGGAGGAACGTACCTTTCACTTTTAAAACCCACAAACTGAGTGCAAGTCACAACACAACGGGAGTAAGTTAAATGTACTCGGTCTGTTGTTTGGGGACCGCCCAATTTCGATTGTGCACCAATAAGAACCAGACACACGCCTATTTCGGGTTATAACCACGCCCATTCTCTGACGTAAACATGCCTCTGAGCAGATTTTTTGGTCAAGTGTAGAACTTTTCTTCGCATTGCGTTTCTTTTCACAGGCTGTGCCTGTGATTTAACGGTCATCATCAGCATCGTAAATC
>JAPMOL011111255.1:0-11712 GCA_029874575.1 Iberochondrostoma lemmingii | reverse complement strand
ATTATTTTTAATTCGATAAAGTAACTCACAATACGAACATAAATGTCTATGTGTTCATTTATGACATTGGCCCCAGATATTTAAATCATTTGACGCGACAATTAAATACTTTATTAAATAGATAACTCAGTGTTACCCCATGGTGTCAAACTGAGCAAAACTTTCACCAGTGCCACTAGTATAATAATGCTTCCATTCACTTTTTGTTTTTCAGATGTTGTTCCGTTGCAGCCGGAAGTCAGCAGTTATCGGCGAGGGCGCAAAAAGCGTGTTCCCTACACCAAGCTACAACTGAAGGAACTGGAAAAGGAGTATGCAGCAAGCAAGTTTATCACCAAAGACAAGAGACGACGCATCTCTGCGACAACCAACCTCTCAGAACGCCAAGTTACTATTTGGTTTCAGAACCGCAGAGTGAAGGAGAAAAAGTTTGTCAGTAAATCCAAGACTAACAATCACATGCATACTTGATGCATGTTTCGTACTTTTTTCTCCCGCCATCTTATATCCTTCCGTCCAAAAAGTCTGATATTTACCTCTGTTCAGAAATCATGAATGAAGAACATCCGGGCAGCCTCAAGCCTAACCTGTCTTCTTTCACTTTATTTAATTTAAAACATGCACACAGTACCATAACCGCTCACTCTTTGGCTTTTTGGGCATATGATACAAAACTGTGAAAATAAAGAAAAAAAAAACATTTCAACTTCGTCCTTTTCTATGAATGTACATATATAAATAATAAATATTTAAAATTACACAAATATCAAAGATACACATTGTTTACGTGCATCTGAAAATGAAAGGAGACGCGACCCTTCTGCATCTCTTCATATGTCCGTCAAAGCCAACCAGCAGAAAACACTCGAGGGGCTCAAAACGCACGAGAAGAGAGAAAAACAAAAAACAATCGGACACTTTGGATGAATCAAGACTTGTATAAACTCTCAAAAGGCTATAACAAATATTGAACTGAGTCACGAATAGACGTATTTCGTGGGGATGACAAAAGATTTTGCTAGAATGAGCTTACGAGACTTCAAAAGCTAAATGGTTCACTGTGGGATACATTGCTTTTTAATGCCGAGGGTAAACCATGGCTGCTAATATTAACTGTACAGTTTAATGCTTCTATTATTTAATTTAGATTTTGCGTATGACAGGTCTGTAAAAAAAAAAAAGAAAAAAAAAAAAGGAATGTTTCAAGATCATTTGTATGTGTCCCTATTAGCAGTGAAGGATATGACTCTGCCATGCAACTGGAATGATTGTAAGCTTTTAAAAATCATTTAGTATTAAACATTAATGCACATCCTTTTTGTTTTTATATAGAAATGTGTATCGTAAAGCATTGGAGCTGTTCACACAACTTGTCTGTATCTCTTTTCGTGCAGTATGTGAACTGTATTGTGGTGTTCAATTCCTAAAGTAATGAATTGAGACATATTTCATAAATAAAAATGACAATGGAATTTGTTGAGTACATATTTGTTGTCAATCAATGCATTATCAATGACCACGGTACATGGCCCATTTATGGCCGCTTCAGATGCATATCTGCCTGTCCGTCTTTCTTCATTAGTGAGAGATTTCAAATGAGCTCTTAGATTGAATATTTGTGTGTCAGTATAGGGTGAGGTGTTGTTGAACAAGCGCAGTGCCTGTATTTTTGTTGCGAAAATGAATTTTATTAATCAACACGAGACTTAAAATACGTAAGAAATATGCACAACATTAATAGATGTTGGTGACACGACAAGATAATAACATTGGGAAAATGTCTAGTATGATTAGTTGACTCTTACATTTTCTATTTTAAAAACATGAATCTCTAAAGTTACTGCTGAATATCATTTGAATCAGAATGCTCGCGCAGTGGGCTTCCACTATATGCCTTATGCATAAAGCAAACAACAAAATTAGCCTACATGTAACGATTTAGATATAGTGTTTATTTACTTTATTACAGGGCTAATAATGCAATTCTTCGCTATAATTATATTGAGTATTATATCATTCAATTTAAGGGTCCGTATGTCTTACTCGGAGTATAATTGTACTACAGTTTTACTAATTTTAAAGAATAAAGGTGAAAGAAGGCTAATCTTCAGTGAAATGTCACTATGAATATGCCACGACAACATTCAGATAAGTTTGTTCTTCACAGTTTGGTACTGGTTCATGAGGACTATCCCGTTCGGCTCTGAAGGTATGGTCGGAGGTAGGCTAACATTCATTGATTGCTTAAAATAATTTTAAAATAACATTATTATTTTAGTAATATTACATTGATTTTTCAATAGTTGGTAAAACAAGCTGCCTGAAACACTGTAAAATGTGAACATTTAAATATTTTTATTTAAATGTAATGCTGGTGGCAGTGTATATAGTTAACGCATATTTAAATGCTTCAACATCCTATTCACAGTAAAAAAAAAAAAAAATTGCTGCCATAAACTTTTAAGTACAATAAACTTGGATGTTTAAGTCATTTCTTAAATTAAGTCGCAACTAAATTACACTAAATGGACTTTAATTAGTTGAATTGAATCTTGTATCTTGTATAATCTTGTATAACTTAAAAACTAAAATTGCTTAACTTATTTTGAGTTAAAGCAATGTAAAAACATGTTGTCATAACGTATTGATCATGTACATTTTTACAGTGTTACCTTTTTTATACAAATATCTGTTTTTAAAGTTTTTTTTTTAACAAGGCGTCGCTAACTCCCTTTTGTCAAAATTCTAAGAATAAGGAATTCTATGAAATGTATATCAGAGTTATATCGTAGATGTATATATGAGTTATTTAAATATAAGAAGCATTATAAGAAAAATAATAATAATTGCTTACGAACGCTTAGCAGGTATGAAGCACACACCCTGTAACTGGTAAAACTTTCTTGTCATCAGTCAACTATCGGCATAATTAGTATTTTTTGTTGAAGTTGGTTACTTTGAAAACAGAGAAATATAATATTAACTGCATGATACTTAAGCCGTGTGTTTTAACGTCACGTGATCGCGCGTTACCCTTGACCATGACTATGCAGTCGCTTTGACCTTGACATCACAGAGTCTTGTGAATAATAAACAGAGGGGCTGGACACCACTGCCCGTGGTTTGTTTTCAGGCAAACAAGGTGTTATTTCCCTGTCTAGACGGCGAGAGTTAATGACATACCATAAATACATAAAAAAGGAAAATGCTCTGATTATCCAATATCCTTGTCATTGTGAAAATGTACACTGCGTACCTTTTCAGTCCCCCGTTTTGTACTACTTACACCATTTTTCTCTTCCGCGATCCCTTTCCCGTATAAGTTTTAAACCACCAGTGGTTGTATTCTCTCATCATGAGGTGTAGGTTATATTGACCACGAAGGCAGGTAGTGCATTTACGTCTGCAAAAGACAGTGCTCAGAGATGGCATCTTGTGTTATCCATAGGCGCGCCGAGGAATGATGGGTCCTTCTTACCAAATATCGAGAGATGCCTCCTCCGCAGGGTCACGTCAAAAGGTACGGCTAGTTATTAATTTGTAGTGAATTTGCGCATTGCCTTGGTGTTTTAAATATGGAAATGAGTAGGTAATTTATCAATATAGAACGATATGAATTTATTTTATGGTCTTTGATTGATGCACTTGTCACTTTCTGTCTGGTTAGGCGCAAGGCCTATTCAAAATACGCAAAACTATTATGAGGAATGGGGGGGAAAGATTACTTTTTCGAAATATATATTTTCTTACTACTCACGTGAGCGTCAGAGCACGCTTTACAATTTTGTTTTCTTTAATGTTTTGCCGAATGTAATTATTTCATCATTTATGCTCTCAGCAACAAAAAAAAAAAAAAAAAGAAGGAAAATTAATTTATTATATTGTTGGATTTCTAAAGTTAGAATACAAATTATTAACTCGATCAAACAGCTGTATTTCTCATAAGTTGCAGGCTAGTTCAAACCTGTTGGTTTTGGGCACTATTTCTTGCTATTAAAAAAATTAAATAAAGAGTTATTTTTTAAGAGTAAGAAAAAAAAAAGAGTTTTTTTTTTACTAGAATTACAATAACACCTGCAGGTTTTGCATAGGACAAAAGGTTTTATTCTAATATAGAAATCGGATCATTTGATTATTTATGTTATGGATCTGTCTAGAATTATTGCTCTTACTCTCACCATTGGATTGCTTTATTAATTGTAAACGCAACAATAAACGATGCTGCACTTATATGCCCATTGTCTTATATTACTGTTCAAATTTATTTAAACACACATAAATATAACGTAAACGTATACATACATAGGCTTATTTTTTAAATGCATACATACCCATTTTTAAAGCAGGCACTCATACCGAATTTGAGAAAAATAATTATACAAATAAACTCTTTTCACAACTGTATGGTTTCAAGGGATATGTTACTCAAATTATAAATGTTCCGTGCAAACGGCCTGTTCAGCAAAACATATGGGCTCACGTAGGGTTTTCTTTTATTCGCCGGTTCTAAACTGAGCAGCTGGAATGTGAAGAGAGAGATCAGTGGGTTTGGTTGAGCAGAAAGGGGGCTGATAACCTCTGGTGGCGTATGGTGGAAATATCAGGAAGTGAGCAGTGTAGACTCAACACGAAGACACATGCTTTGCATAGGTCTTTACATTAAAGTCTGGCACACGTACTGAGTATGTGTGTTTAATTTAAGAAGAAGTTAGCTAACAAACTAGTAATATGTAGGCTATATTTGTAGTGCATATTTGATGAATTTGCTAGTGTTTACGAAAAGGCCTGCTACGCATACCGGACACGCATTGATTTGTATGATTATGGATTGTGTTAATTTAACCTTTACATTTATGCATTTAGCAGATGATTTACCTAAAGCGCCTTACACGAGAGGAACAAAAGCAATTCTTCAAAGATCCAACAATGTTTCTAATACACAACGCCAGGTTTATTTGAAAACTGTAGATTAGGAAGCAAGTTAGTGCCTTGCTTAGTTAGTGCGGCTGATGTAATTCCCACATGTGTATGATATATATAATAATATATATACATATATTTATTATTTTATATATGCTGTATATTATATGATATGTATAATATTTAAGATGCATTGCATCTCTTGCAATGTGAACCAGATTTGCATCTGTCATGTTTTATATTTTATAAACTTAGAATATTACCAGCTGCACTGTCCACGAAAGCAAAATAATAAATAAATAGAGAATAAAAAAGTAAATAAACAATAAATATACATACATAAACAGAAACTTAGGTCAGGTTTGCGATTTTTAAACGCCGTAAAGTGTTGCAACGAACACCCTGATTTCTGTTTAATCACTTTAGCTAATATTGTCTTGTTTAAGCTCAATTTATAATTACTTAATTTAATCAATAATTCTACCTGTTATTTAAAAAAAAATATGCAAGTGCAAACGCATTAGTTACATTTGTGTGATCATCATACACACTTTTTATGGAAGTTGCGTCTTTAATTCTCTACGTTGTTTTGTAAAGCTGTGTTTTTATTGTTATGGTCGATATTTAAATGTACTATTGTAGTTAGCGTTATTATTACTATTGGATTTTTTAAAGTCTATTAGGATACCGAATTATATCATCAAACATTCATCCTTTCTCCAAATTGAGGTAAAGTATTTAAGATCAAGTATTTAAGAACAGGGATTTTGTATTTAATTCAAATTTGAATGTATGCGTTGTTGTTTCCTCGAGAAATTGGCCTCGGATGACATTTACTGCAAGGCTTTCACTAAGCCAACCTGTCTTCCAAAATCAAAGACAATAAAAAGGCCTTTGTTTACGCTATGGCCCTGTCTGGACGGGAAAGAGATTCCAAGACAGCAATCTCACAGCGGCGCAGACAGTGCACTAGACACTGACCTTGAACTAACAACTATTTTAGCCATTTTCCAGAGATTTTGGGAGATATCAACTTTGGCCATCCTTCTGGTAAGTAAATATAATCTTTTTACTGTGACGTCTATATATTATTTGAGACAGTCAGGTTGAGGCGAATATTTATTTATTTATTTTTATAATTCTTTTTGACTACATTAAGTTGTTGAAATGTCATTCATTCCCAGTGTGAGAAGAATTTACTCTTTGAACAACTTGTACTCTGTTTTATTCTCGGGTGGAAATAATGAAACATTTTTTACTAAAAACTGATTAGAAGAAAATGACACGACTGAATCTAAAAAGTAGCATGGGTGTTTCCTCTAAGTATAGGGACTAAATGTCTCAATAGCTTCATATTTGGTGATTAAATTTATAGTAACAAAAAAGTCCTGACATTTTAGAGAAATATCTGATAGCATTTAAAACGTATATGCATGTGGTGTACATAGCATGTTAATTATAGCCTACGGAATGGAGTTTAGTCTAGCCGTAAAACATGCACATGTGTATCTCAAATTTGGATGTAATAATCTTTGGGAAATTTAGAGGACAACAGTCTTTTGGTTGTTTTTGATCTCTGTTATATTTAAAATGAGCTGAACACCGGATTTCCTTTGCTATTCATCGTCATCAATGAAGTTGTTTGTGGTTATTTAGCATTTGTCGCTATTTGAAAGTAGACTAAACAAAAATAAATGAATAAATACAAAAGTTGCACTAATCATTATTACAAACACACCCCCACAGAGAGACACTGACACAAGCTTTAGATTGACAGCAGACGCAAAGTTACCGTTTCTCAAAGACTCGTGCAATAAACAAGGAAAATACAAATGATTTAAAATGAACGAAGGCAAAAATTATTTGCTTCTTCATCAATATGTCAGCATGAGCATGTGCGCGAGAGGCTAAGCAAACGCGTAAACAAAAAAAAATGTTAAAAAGGTTATGACGGTATATATCAATCCGAATATTATATATATATTGTTATGTTATATATAAATGTATTACATAATTTTTAAATATTGTAAATAGGACAGCTGTATCCACATCTGACAACCTTTAACTTGGTTATTTGCATTCCACTTCCAAAGCAGAGATAAAAAGAAATATAATTCACATTTTTGACACTAAATACAATTAGACTGAAAATCCCAGTGTATTTATTTATAATTATTAACTTGGAAAATAAAATACAATAACAAACAGAAGGCTTGAAAGATTGGACAAACACTGAATTTGCACTTATATCAACTTTACGTTACCTAAACACACCAATGTGAGACAGAGGGTTTAATGCGTACTGTTGTTATTGTCTTTTTCTCATCTTAATCTTTTTTTTCGCTTCAATATGTTCTCCAATAATACACGTGACAATGACACGGCGTTGCATTTGATATGAGGAAAATTTGCTTGTATTTGATATATTTACAATCAAAAATCAATTAATGTGATCCAGTGTGGTGTATTTGGAGCGACAGAATCATTTTAATGCCCTCTGCCAGCTTGTAAAATTCAAATAAAAGAATTGCGAGATGTGTAACAACTCTGCATGAGTTTGACTGCGAGTATTTATAGGATGTATCTGTTAAAGTTGTTCATGTGAGGTGTACTAGAGCATATTATCTCAACAGGCTACGGTCTTTTAAAAAAATCTTATAGAATATCATCTTCTTTTACGGAGCCAATGGTTTCAACCTGCTGACCCCACTACAGTAAATATGAGTGGAGTTCAGCACTGAGCATCAGTATTTCTTTAAAACAAGCCTGTAAAACATGAACATCACATCTTTATATTCAACCGTAATTTGTTTGAAAACAATGGCGAAAATCACCCTCTGCTTTAAGGGGGAAAGGAGCTTTTTCTTTGTGGGGAAAATGTGTTTTATTTATTTATTTATTTATTCCATGTAATAAAGATTAAACGAGGCTAGGGACACTTCTATATATTTCTAAACAGCAAAGTGAAAGATGATCAGTTAAGAACCTTTGAGCTAGGGGAAAAATCAAAAACAAGATTTTACATTTTTAATAAGATATTTTATAGTATTTTAAAAAAGCATATAAAACCCGTTATACAGAAGTTAATGTTTTGTTTTGTCTGAAATGGACCAAGTGGGTGGTACCTTCTAGTGTTCGATTAAGCTCCGGCACGTGACGTGGAGATGACCAATCAGGTGCACCTCCAGGTTTAACTACGTTAAATGTCAGATTGCAATAAACTAGAAGCTGTTGGTCTGGCCCGCGGAAATGGGCGAGCATAATCTTCTTAATCCTGGGTTTGTGGGACCTTTGGTAAACATCCACACTGGAGACAGGTTTTACTTCCCGAATTTTAGAGCCTCAGGGGGACAGCTGGCGGGGCTACCGTCTCTCTCGTACCCTAGAAGGGACAATGTTTGCTCTCTCCCGTGGAATCCATCGGAGTCGTGCAATGGATATCCTCAGTCTTACTTTAGCAGTCCCGTATCCATTAACCCCTCTTTTAATCGATCTTGTGAAATAACCCGACTGGAGGAAAGCAAATGTTATTATGGCAATTCCAGCAACACCAGAGAGCCGTGTTCAGAGAGCAACAATCTCAAACGAGAGGAGCGAGCGAGAGATACATCAGTATCGTCTGATCACGGGATGCACAATGGGATGGGCAACAGTGGCACCTTCTCAAAGTATGATTATGGCACCGAACATCTGACCCAAGACCCGCCATCCTGTCAGTCGTTGGAATCCGACTCCAGTTCTTCAGTGCTAAACGAAGGAGGAAAGACTTCAGCAGGCGATCCACAAACCCTGATATCGCAAGGAAACCACGCAAGCAATATCGCCAGTGGAGGAGGTTAGTTCCTCGCTTTTAATCACAACTGAAACAGGCAACAGAAGCACATAGTACAAATGTTTTGCAAATGTTGTGCTCTTTTTATTGATTTCTCTATCTTGCATGGCGGTTTATTAAGGCATTCACTGGCAACTGTTATGCTTTTCCTACATGGATCTTGCGTGGTTGTTCAAGGCCACTAGGGGTTGCCCTAAAATGCTCCACGTTCACCAGTTTAAGCGCTCAGTTATTTATACAACCAGTAAACACAACATCATAAAATTCAACAATCCCGTTGCCAATGTTTGGCGCTGTCTAAAAAGCATAGTTAGTGTTGATACATGTAGGTTTTGCTAAAGCTTTCACGTTATTTTAGTAAGAAGAACAGATTTGTACAATGGCAATTGCTCTGTTTGTTTTAATGACTCGTAAACTGAATTAATATCAGTTGCCGTGCATTTAATATGCCTTGAAACCGCTAAATAAGTAGGGTTCTCGCAAAAAGGACAATTACCGCGTTAATGTACATTTAACTAGAACAGTAAAACGTTCTAAGACATTATTTTTGTGTAAACAGATAAATTCGTCATATCGACAGCTTGCATCACACTTCAGCTTGTCATTGAATCATGCCTAATTGTCATATTAACAGCCTCACAAAATAAAATGCACCAGAAATGTGTATTTTTACGTGGCTTGATGTTTTTGATGTGCTGGCCTAAGATGTTTTGAAGCTCTCTCATGAACCCGTGCTATGCCCCTCTAGGTGCCCCGTGGTACCCGATGCACACCCGGACCCGCAAGAAGCGAAAGCCCTATTCCAAACTGCAGCTGGCCGAGCTTGAAGGAGAGTTCATGCTGAACGAGTTCATCACCCGGCAGCGACGCAGGGAGCTGTCTGACAGGCTCAATCTCAGCGACCAACAGGTTAAAATTTGGTTCCAAAATCGGCGGATGAAGAAAAAGAGACTGTTACTAAGGGAGCAGGCGCTGTCCTTTTTCTAAGGGGGCACACAATATACATTGCTCAAAGCTAGTCCAACAGCAGTATTTAGTCAGTGGGAATCTGCCATTGGCCATTTTACTCTGAAAGTCTTGCCCTCTGACGCATTTATGGGTACGCGACCAATTGATAGCTCCAAAAGTCTGCTTATACTATGGGGTATAGTGTTTATTTAAGAGGGTCTGTGCCCAGCAATTGTGGGCATGTACATGGTAATGTTTTAGTCTAAGTTTTGAAAGTAAAAAGCTAAGTCATCTCTCACTTTAGTTACTTTGAGTAATTAACTGCTAGTTAAAAATTCAGACAAATATAAGCTGTGAGAGAGAATTTTGGACAGTAAAATGTTTTCTTATCAGTCTTAATGATATTGAAATGATCGCTAAATATTTATTGTCGGAGTGTTAAAAGATCTTTTAAAATGATAACACACTCGTGCCATGATCAGTGTTCTAAGCTTAAAAAAATGACTGAAACTCCATATGTTGTCTCAACTAGAATCCTTAACTGTTCGTAATCTCCCAACTATGTTTTTTTTTTATTTTGCCAGTTATCGCTAAGAAAGAGCCTTTCAAACCCCTCAACAATAAGACGCGTTAAGCCATCAACGTCTTATCTCCGTTCCGCAGTCATCGCCACGTGTTCTATGGCACGTTCACGGTCACGGGCACAAACTTAGTGACCCAACTCGTATCTTGGGCCCTTGAGAACCAAACTGCAATTACAGAACAGCTTTTATGAATAGACTTTGATCTAGCCTGTGAAATGTCATTCTGACAAATGTGAGCAGATTACCTACTTCAAAAACTAGATATTGGCCAAAGTGTAAATTAGTAGGCCTGCAGCTAAGCCGCATAAATGCGACTTCCTGCTACTAAAATATGTATTCTTGATATACCTAGTGAAAAACGTTAAACTCGTCTCCATTATATTTGCATTTTACCAGCATAAATTTCCCATTAACGATAGCTCGTCCCTTGATCTGCCTTATTTGGACATATTCGCTGAGGTCTACTTAATTAATTCACAACAACAATGCTTCTGGGAGAGAAATGCATGGTTAAGTAATATTAAGACGTGCAATGGTAAATTAAAACAAAAAAGATTCATCAATTTATAACTGTAATGAAACTAGCAATCATACAGAACAGAAGAGATCAGATTTATATCCCAATATTCACGAGCCCGCTTTGCTAATTAGCGGGAACCATTGTGTTATTAGAAACATTATTTACTCAGATCATGGATTATATGCCAGTGAAATAGTTCATATTTGCTGCATGATGATAATGACTGTAGTTAGAAGGTAAAAAAGCAAATGTTTCCGGCTATTTTTTTCTGTCAAAAGGCGCATGTATTATTTTAAAACACCTTAAAATGAAAATAACGTTTTAAAATGGACACGTAATTGGTTAAAAGTTTGTATAATCTAGTTTATTCGTTTGTGAGTATTAATATTATTATTAAGTATTATATTATTATTATTATTATTAAGTATTAATATTATTATTATTATTATTATTATATTATAAAGGAATTTGTCAGAAGTCGGTGCTACGTTTTGTTTTGTTTTCTTTTGTTGTTGTTGTTATCGGTCTGACAGATTGGCGACTGTCATTTGCTTTAAACCCTATTTTTGTGAATCTATAGAAAATACAATTATATGAATGACATCAACAACTATATAAAAATATCGTCACATTTCCCCCTCTTTGAAATGTTTTGTGAAATTGTCTCCGATGTATCATTTTTCTGTGTTGTTCTGTGTAATTTTGTGAATGCTCCACTGTCGCATTCCTTTGTACCTTGCGTTTAAAATGTCTTGTAAATAATGTTCATGAATGTATCAATATATGTGTAACCTACAGTTTCTGATTAATAAAGTCTTTAAACTTCATTTTATTTACTTATTTAGTCATGTGGAAGGCCTATGAGTGTTATCTGAATCTGATCAATGTGTTACCCTAACACATTTTTC